>PVJC01025444.1:0-24735 GCA_004026665.1 Murina feae | reverse complement strand
CAAGCAGGCCGCCGACCCCCTGCCACCTCTTACCTGCTCCCTGGCCTGCCACCTTGCTTTCCCACTTCCTGGTGCCCTGGTGCCCTGGTGCCACTTCCAACTGCCAGCATAGGCAGGCAGTTGCAACAGAACCCTTTGGTTTGCTCTAGTTCCATGGCTGTTGGCCTCCATCTTGGCTGGGTTAATTTGCATACAGCCGCTCTGATTGGCTGTTGGCCTCCATCTTGGCTGGGTTAATTTGCTTACAGCCGCTCTGATTGGCTGGTGGTAACGATCACATTTGCATGTTTCTCTTTTATTATAGAAGATAAGTTGCAGTCACACTTGCATGGTTCTTTTTTATAACTGAATTCTTTTAAAAATATTCATTGTTGAAAGTATTACATATGACTCTTTTTCCCCATTAGGCCCTTCTAGCCTGCCTCACCCCCCACTCCTACCTCAGACCTTCATCACCTGATTGTCCATGTCAATGAGTTATGCATATATGCATAAAAGTTCTTTGATTGATCTCTTCCCACCCACCCCTTCTTTCCCTCTGAGATTCCACAGTTTTTTCCATGTTTCTATGTCTCTGGATCTATTTTGTTCATCAGTTTATTTTGTTCATTAGATTCCACTTATGAGTGAGATCATGTAATACTTATCTTTCTCTGACCAGCTTATTTCACATACCATAATATTCTCCAGGCCCCTCCATGCTGTCTCAAAGGGTAAAAGATCCTTCTTTTTTACTGCTGTATAGTATTCTATTGTGTAAATATACCACAGCTATTTTATCTACTCCCCTACTGATAGGCACTTGGGCTGTTTCCAGATCAGCAGGAAGAGGAACAATCTCTACCTAAAACTTGGAAACATGAAAATTCCAATAGAATTATTAAAGAAACTGTAGCACACATGAAAACACCAGTTTCAAGAAATCATCATTGAATTTTATAACTGATTAGCTTAAAGTAAAAATGTAAGATAGTGTTAGACAACCAAACTATTGTTCAGTAAGCAAGAAGCTAGAACAAACAGATCCAGGTTAACTTAATTAACATTTCATTAGGGTGCTAACAAGGCCTACTAAAACTTTTCTCACAATAGAATACATTTTTAAGACAAAATTGCAATATGTCCATATATAAGCATGTTATTTTAAAAGATTACTGGAAATAAAAACTAATAAGATTCCTCCTTATCTAAGACTTTTGCTTTAAAACTATTATCATGTTGGGATGATTTCCAAGGATTTGATGATACAATTTATTAAAGAGTAGTTTCACCTAAATAAGTGTTTGAATCAAGTTAATTTAGTTATTTACAAATATTTTAATGTACTTCTAATTTTTGAGATATAATTTCTCATTTATATTAATGTTAATAGATTAAGGTAAATTTCTTGGATTACTATACATTGGTTTAATTAATTTGCTTCTAAAAGAATAAATGTATCTTTAAATTAAATGAGTGTTCCTTTGTGCCTTTTTGAAATTCCCCTCATATTTTATTATATTTATTGTTATAATGTTGTGTGATAAAAATAAGAAATGTACTTAAAATTTTCATTTTAGATTCAGGAGACTTATGAGTTAGAATATAGGGAACATTAAACTCATTTTTAAAAAATATATTTTATTGATTTTTTACAGAGAGGAAGGGAGAGGGATAGAGTCAGAAACATTGATGAGAGAGAAACATCAATCAGATGCCTCCTGCACACTCCCTACTGGGGATGTGCCCGTAACCAAGGTACATGCCTTTGACCGGAATCAAACCTGGGACCGTTGAGTTTGCAAGCTGACACTATATCCACTGAGCCAAACCAGGTAAGGCTCATTTTTAATTTTATTCTTATATTGATGCTTTTGAAACATTTAAATTATATAATGTAACCTTCCAAAGTGAAGAGGTAATTTTCACTTTAAATGTATTATTTTTGTTATTATAATCTTAACAACAGAGTATAAAAATAGTAAGCTGTCAGATAAGAGATAAAAAAAGCAAATAAATAAAATAAAAGAGATGATGCAAAGCTTTCCAAACTTCTTTGACAAAAAAAAAAAAAATACTACTACTTCTTCACAGATCAAGTGGTGTCATAAAAGATGCTATCCAAATTTTTATAAATACAGAGTTATATTTTTTATCTTATGAGGCATTTTCTTCTGCAATTATCTGGAAGTTACATTATTAGTCATTTATTTACACTTTGTAACAGCTTATTTATCCTATATAATAAAAGTCTAATATGCAAATTAACCGAATGGCAGAAAAACTGTAGCTATGATGCACACTGAGGTGCTCAACGCAGGAGCTGCCCCCAGTGTCAGTGTGCACCCACAGGGGGAGCACCAGTCAGCCAGAAACTGGGCTCACGGCTGGTGAGTTCATCAGCAGTGGCAGAAGCTTCTCCCGCCTTCACTGCAGGCAGGCAGTGAGGACTGTGAGAGCCCCAGAATTCAAGAGAGTGCAGGCCAGGCTGAGGCACCCCTCTACCCCCACCTCCAAGTGCACGAATTGTGTGCACCAGGCCTCTAGTATATCTTAAAATGTGAATGGCTCATAAGTGTGATTCTCTCATTGGGTGGAATATTACAAAAAGTCTAGCAGTTAAGCCATCTGAGAGGGAATTGCCTTTTTCTGATTGCTTACTACGTATAAAAGTGAGAATGAAAAGAAGAAATAGTAAATTAATTCCAAGAGACATTGACAGCAAGGACATTTGTTATAATTTACTAGAAACAAAATCAAAACTGTTCTTTCTCTACTTTCTCACACACACAAAATGATGTTATAGTAAGCATATTTTTATATCAACTGACTGTGTAATATATATTAGTTTTTTTCAGCACACAAATTTACTTTTTCAAAAGCTTTGTTTTAATTTCATTGTCTCTTTTTTTTGTTTGCTTAAAACAAAACAACACATGTTATCTCAGCCAGCATATTTTCATATTGAGCATTGACTTATGAACCAGGAGGTCACGGTTTGATTCCAAGTCAGGGCATAGGCCTGGGTTATGGACTCAATCCCAAGGTGGGGCATGAAGACAGCAGCTAATCAATAATTTTCTCTCATTATTGATTTTTCTATCTCTCTCCCTCTCCTTTTCTCTTTGAAATCAATAAAAATGTATTCTTAAAAATGCTAAATGATAGAAGCCAGATGTAAAATGCCACATATTCTCTTTCCATTTATATGAAACTAGAGGCCTGGTGCACAGATTCATGCACCTGTGGGTCCCTGGGCCTCGCCTGCAGGGATCAGGCCCAAACCAGCTCTCCAACATCCCCCAAGGGGTCCCATATTGCAAGAGGATGATTCTTAGGTGAGGGCAATTCTCAGATGACACACCCTGGAATTGGCCTCCCTCCTCTCTGGTCACCCAAGAACCACTGCTGCCAAGTGACCTCAGCTTGGCAGCTTCTGCGTTGAGCACCTGCTACTGGTGGTCAGTGTGCATCATAGCTACTGGCTGGTTGACTGGTCAGCTGGATGCTTAGACTTTTATATATATTAGTATAGATACCCAGAATATACAAACTCCTAGAGATAGGAAGCAGATTAGTGTTTTCCAAGGACTTAGAGGAGCAGGGAATGGAAGTGACTCTTTAATAAGTACAGGTTTCTCTGGGGGACATAAAAATGTTTTGGAACTAGACAGTGGTGGTGGTATTATAACAGTGTAACTGTACTAACTCCTCTTATCTGTAGGCTTTAAAATGGCTAATTTTATGTTAGGTAAATAGACATAGTAGAATCTCTCAGTTCATAGAAATGTAGGTGTTATGCCCAGATTTCATGATCCCCAAAGACCTCCAGTAAATCCAAGTCTGATGCAAAAGCAAAGAGCCTTTATTCAAGCTAGCTCAGGCTCAAACCCACCCACACTCACCGATGCAGCAGTAGGGTTGAGAGAGAGTGAGTTTCAGGAGAACAAAGGTTTTATAGGGGGTCTGGAAGTAGTGGATGGGGTAACGTGTGTGGGCCCTGTTAATTGGTCAAGGGAAGGGCCAGGGTTTGGTTGCACAGGGGGCAGGATGCAGTTAGCATTTCCTCTGCATCCCTATTGGCCACTTTGAAAAGGGGAGTTTGAGTCAGTCTTGCACTGCCCTTTCATTCCCCCCTGGTTTTATGTACATGAGTCAAATCATTGACTCTTCTGGGTCATTGTTGATTTGCAAATATACTCCCTTCCCCCGAGGCCCTGAAGGGAGTATTCTGTTCATTTACCCTCCCCCCAGGTGTTCTAAGGTGTAGGTGCCAGAACAAAGCCTCCTGCCCTCCCGCAGGGCAGGGCTTTGTTTGGTTTCATGGCCTGACATTCCTTGAAAGACCAGCTTCCTCCTCATTCCCTTTCCCACTCTTGTCCCACAAGCTTCTTTAGCCTTGTGGAGCAACAACCATGGGATGCCATAAGGAACACGGATGTTGACCATTCGCTCTCAGCTACTTCTGGCTGAAAAAAGACGATGTTGAAGGGGGTCAGCATCCTGTTCCTTCCTCTGGGGGGTGGCCTGCAGGGTGCTCCTCCATTTCCAGGCAGGCAGGGGCAGAGCCGCACAGCCCATCTGGGAGACAACAGGTTGGACATTGGCCCCTGGCACCGCTTCCACTCATGCTGGGCATCACTCGACTGGTGGGCTGCCTTCACTCGGGAGTGGTAGATCCAGGTGTTCAGTCCTGCAACCTTAAGAGTCATCAGGTTGGAAGGCAGAACTTCTCGGATGTGGGACGTGCTCTATGTTCTTGGACTGCCCTCTGGGTAGGCTGCAAAGCCTTCAAGAACTTGAGTAAAATTAGTTATGTATTTCAGCCTTTGCCCACCAGAATCTGTAGAGGCCCCACTGGTTTCCAGGGCAACCTTTCAGGCTGCTTCATCTGTGGCCCAGTTGCCCCTTGCCTCTGTGAAGTTTCTATTCCTTGCAACAGCTCTCTGTCCCGATCTGAGCTGGGCCAAGTTTCTGTATGTTGCCTGGGCTCCACTCTGAGCTGGGCATGGGAAGTGGGAAGCAGCCATGGGGGCAGGAGACCTCCCTCGGAAAGAGCGAGGATCTGTGCCCCACCTCTGTTGACCTCCAAGTTCTCTCCTGGTAGCCCCTATGCGACTGTGCCTGTCTTAAGTTGTTCCTCCCCTGAGGAATCTTACCTGTCATTGGCTAACCAGCCATCCTCAGGGCCAAGCAGGGTGATGTGAGGCTCAGTTCTGTCTCTTATGCCCCTCTGGCCTCCACGCCCAGCAACTGCCTTGGGATCCCCTCGCCTGCTGGCGGGGCCCCAGCATTATTCACATATCTTGGGGAACCCAGGTTTAGACAGATCCATGGTAAACCTCTTTTAAGAAAAATGAGCTTCCACCATCGGCTCTTATTAAGTTGACTGTTTAAAACATTGGTCTATCACATAACTTGAATTATGAGACCGTGATTAAACTTTGAATAATTAAATTAAGTATCTTCATAGGAAAAAACACAATAAATAAATTCACCACTTCGTTCTTTTGTCCCATCTATTACCGTAGTATTACCGTAGTAAAACTCTGTCTTAAAACTCCACCCCTGAGATCCCATTCTGCTTCAGTAAGCAAACATTTCCTTTTGTGGTTGGCAAGGGGTGGCCCCCACCATTTCAAGATGGCAGCTCCCATGAGAGCCACCTGCAATGCCGCCAGCAGGGCAGCTGCTCAACCCCCCCTTCATATATAAGAGACAACTTGCTTATATTACATGACTTAACAAGACAAAATTCAGACAATAAACATTCAAACAGCACATTTTTAATTTTTATACTGTAGATACAAGGGAAAACTTTAGATCAAAACTTTTATTTTTGAGAAGCAGTTTTTGTGGAAGCCTGAGGAATTTAAAATGCAAATTAACCACATTCTTGACCAGGGCTGCTGTGGCAGGATTTTAAAAAGACAACTTTTTTCCTATGACCCAGACCAGAGGTGCCCCTCTGGCCATTTCCCAGCAATTGACCATGCCTATGAAATTTCCAATGGCTCCCTTTTGTTGGTAAAACCCACCAGGCTTTCCTTCCATAGTAAATAGCTTCCTCTGGCCTGCTTCTGCTACCAAAACCTTACTCTGTTCTTTCTTGCACACACAGAACTGGAATTCCAAAACTCCTTAATATACATTCTAAGTCAGTTGAGTTGGAACTAATCAAACAAACAGAAACAAACATAGAAACACTTTTACACTGGCACATACTACATTTACACCACAGAATACCACCAATCAGTTTCAATTGTATAAAACACACAACCAGGGTTAACGGGGTCTATAGACAGTTAATAATAACTTCAACCTTAGTTCCGCTCTGGGTGGTTCACATTGGACTATGACGTCACAGGCAGCGACAGGGATTTACTACTTTTGTTCCTTTAAATCTACCATAGAACTTCAAAATTCCAATTTAACAAAGCAATTTACAAATCAGAACAAACTGAAATTTTTCCTTATACAAACATAGACAGACATTTTTATTAGCTGAATAGGAAGACCCCTGCTCCCACGGAGAGCAAAAGACTCTGAGATAAATAAATCTCGCAGCTGCTAGAGACTTTTGCACTCCACCACAGCGGGCCCACCCCATCTTTCAACAAACATTAGAAAGAGGTAACATAACACTCAAATTTGTACAGCTGGAAGTCACAGAGTAGCTTCCTCTTCATGCAGACCAGTTAACTTTCTCAGTAGACTAGCCCAACTGGAGCTGAGCAGATAAACCAAACAGTGCCCAACTCCCCAGATGGGCATGGGGGCACTCCTGGCAACCATGCCCTAGAACAAAATAAAATAAAGAAACACAGATACAGACAAACAAAGGGCCCCCACAAAAAAAAATAACAGCCTTCCATCCTTGTGGAAACAAAACCAAAAGTGGGAGTGATTTGCCTTCTCTCAGACCCTGGAGGGGAAATTTTCTGTCCCTCCTGTCTCAAATCCTGCAGGGGAATTTCCCATCCCTCTGATTCCCGAGGGAATACACATCCCTTGTGAGGGGTATACACAACCCTCCTGGCCCATGGTCTTTTCCAGCGCATCCACCTAGACCGCTTTGGGACTACTAGAAACGAGTTCACACAAAAGAGACAGACAAGAAAGACACCTACCACGGCCAATCAGGCTCTCCGAGTCGTGAGTCCCCCTGGGGGAGAGGAGTGTCTGAGGGATCCCAGACAAGCCCCTAAATGTTATGCCCAATTTTGTGATTCCCCAAAGACCTCCAGTGAGCCCAAGTATGCTGTAAAAGCAAAGAGCCTTTATTCAAGCTAGCACGAGCTCAATACCACACACACTCACTGACACAGCAGTAGGGCAGAGAGAGAGAGAATTTCAGGAGAACAAAGGTTTTATAGGGGGTCTAGAAGTAGTGGGTGGGGTAACGTGTGTGGCCCCTGTTAATTGGTCGAGGGAAGGGTCAGGGTTTGGTTTCACAGGGGGTAGGATGCAGTTAGTATTTCCTCTGCATCCCTATTGGCCAGTTTCAAAAGAGGTGTTTGAATCAGTCTTGCACCACCCTTTCAGTAGGCATAATATTTAATAGCATGCTAAAATTTTAAGGAGAATGTGCAAAATAATAGCATGTAATATTGTCTTATTTAACAATATGGAAGAGTATTTAACATTATGGAATAATTCTTTAGTATTCATAATATTAAAAAGGACAAATATATGTGATATTCAGTAACTGAAATATTTCCATAAATATTTTGAAAATTGCTTTTTTTAAATAAACAATATGCAAAGCTGGAACAGTATCCTCAAATTACAACAGTCTACTAAAATTGTGGATTAAGAATTAGTAAATTAATTTAAAGATTTGTAATAATTATAGGACACTAGAATCATAGTCCATTTGAACAAACTGAACCTCAATGTCATCCATCAGTGGCATGAAATCTACAGTATCAGTTTGAATACTAAACCTGTTCTTACATCATAAATGAATCTAATGCTTTGAAAGGTGATATTTAGGATCATTCAAATAGGTAAATTTTTTTTCCTACTACTTTTCTTCACCATGTATTGAGATATAAGATATATGAAAGGATGTACCAACATATTAACCAAGACATTCAAAGTAATAATTATCCAACTTATTTAAATGTTGCTCTATATAATTGTACTAATGTATCACATTGAAAAAATTTTTCCACCATACATTGGAATGCTTAGTTTACTCTACTAGTTTCAAACAAAATTAAATTATTTCATGGATAGTGGGTCAATGAATGAGTCGATTTTGAATATACTTTTTTCTCTACATACTTAGAAAAGTTAGAAGAGCTGAACAAAATTGTCTCTTTTATATATACAAACTCCAAAGATATAAATGTATAGAGCTGTTTCTGGTTTTCCTCCCCCATTGTAAGGGGTTTCTATAACAGACATGTACTGAAATTTATATTTAGTTTTGGTAATTGGGATTTCTTCCTCCTCCATTGGAGTGGTTTCCAAGCATTCATGGTTTTGTTATTTTGTCTAGGATAAATATACGATGGCAATAACATTTTCAAGAACATAGAAATTTGTATTAAGAGACTGTTTGAAATATCCAGGGATACCTCCTTCTAAAGTCTCCAAGGATAAACCTTTTGTAATCATTCCTAAAATATGGTTGTTTAGACTTTTGAGTTGGTAGTTTTTAGATGCCTCACAATGCTGATTATCTCCAGAATAAAAAGTAACTAAACTCCAGATTTGTTTTCCTGCTTCTGATGGGATATAGACCTCATTTGAGGTGACAGAGACATTGGACAATGTAGAAGGTCACTCCTTTTGCCTCCAGTACTCACAATCTCTCAAAGCAGTCATTCCACTATCCATGAGGATTTAGTGACACTGAATCTGTCAGTTCTATCCATCTGAAGGAACAGGGTCCCACCTAATAACCGAATGAGCTAGTTACATACCTTGTGTCCAAGAGTAAAAAAATTAAGTGAGGGGAGGTGTGAAAACAGTTGGAATTTTGCAAAAGCACACTCGGCTAGCAATTGTGGTCTTGGCATCACATTGACAACAAAGCTACAGAATGTAGCAGGATTCATTGGTGTAAAATGATTATAGGCTGACAAAATACAGAAACAAAGCTGGAAAGTAACAGCAAAGTGTAAAAAGTCCCACAATGTCCAGGCAGTTTTCCTTCTGTCCCAGCCACTCCTCACCTGTGGTTATGAGAAGTGAGACTGGGTGGCCAGAGAATACATCAGTTCAGGGAAGTTATCAGCTCCAAGATACTGTCAGCTTTTGTAACTTACTATTTTTGAAGCCCCCTCAGTTCATGAGTGCTTTCTATTCTTGGGTGCAATGGGATCTTATTATGACCAGTTACTTATTACTAAATAAGCAGTTTTGACATTAAGGTGTAGGTGCTTGTTTCACTAGTTATTCATACTGAATCCTGATGAATCTGGGATCTGGTACACACCCATGAATTTTTTGAGGAGGGTTTCAAGGACAATTTTCAGAAATCAACTCCTCACTGTTTCTGAGACTAGAGGAAAAGTCAGAAACCAATTGTTAAGCTTGTCTTTTCAGAGTTATTTATATCTGTATTATGCAATACTAAAATACCTCTTGTGCCCCACCACACACACTATTTTTATTTATTGATAAAAACAGAGTAATTTATAATTTTAACTGAGAAGTAGGTGTGGTGATGCGCCTGCAAATAGAACCCTACCATATGCTACATTTTTCATCATCCATGTCCTGGTATAGTCATTCCCATGTTGAACCTAGACTGACCCTGTGATGAGAAAATGTATTAGAAGGGAAGGTGATTTCCATTCCAAATTTGCCTTATTGAGAGTTGTTAGCTTCTGCTTACTGGACTTCTCACTTTTGGGATACCTGTGAGAATGGTACACATAAGAAGTCTCTGCTGCATTACTGCAGAGACCATAGGCAGAGACCATTTGTAAAGGTCAGATGGAAAGAGATAGACCCTACATAGAGAGAGAACAAGAGAGATGGAGTACCAAACACTGTAGCATCCTACCCAACCTCCACATAACCCAGAGACTGTAACCAGTTAGGAGATCCCAAGCAAGAAAACAGATTTTCTTAGCTAAGTCCAGCCAATACATTCTATCTAATAAAGAGGGAATACACTAATTGACTGTCACACTGGCACAAAGATGGAGGCTCCCATAGCCACAATATAGCAGTGCCCAGTCCTCTCAGCCCCAACAGAGTCCCTCAGTCCTTTCAGCCCTGCTGGGGGAATGACAGGCGTGCAGTGTGGCCAGGCCCACCCTCAGGTATGTCCAGCCAGTTCTTATGCCTGCTGCCAGAATCCCACAGCCTTTCAGGCCAGCCAGGTGGGTGGCAGGTGCACGGTATGGCCAGACCCTCCCTCAGCTCCCCAGATACCCAGGGCCAGCCCAAGACTCAGGCAAGCCTCAGATGACTGCTGCCCAGCCAATGCTCAAGGCACAGGCAACTCAGATGTCAGCTGCTCACTGATGCCCAAGGCACAGATAAGCCTCAGATACTGGCTTCCAGCCAACACCCAAGGCAAGGAAAGCTTTGGATGGCTGCTGCCCAGCCACCCAGGGCCTGAGGCTCAGGTAACTAGGGCCAGCTGAGGCTTGAGCTGCTGACAGTGGCAGCAGCAGAGGTGTGAAGAGGGCTTCACCTTCCCCTGATCACTTGGTCACCTCCCACCCCTGAGGGCTTCTGGACTGTTAGAGGGGGCAGGCTGGACTGAGAGACTTTGCCTCCAGTGCATGAATTTTCATGCACCAGGCCTCTAGTAAAACTATAAGTGATAATAAAAGAGTTGTTGTTTCCAACCCCAATGTCTGTGATGGTTGGTAGTATACCAGTAGGTAACCAAACAGTAGGAGGGAAAACAAAAATACTACTGTATGAAGTGAGAAGTCATATTATTTTGAGGCTAAGAAATAACCAAGGTGAGTGTGTGAAACTAACTGGTCAGAAATTCTGATATATGGGGAAATTTTCAGATCTTGCTTCTAGGCAATTGTCTTATTTTTGGCTCAAATAAATTCATAAGAAAATTCTCAAAAAATAATTTCTGGAATCTGGATACCAATCCCAAATAGAATATATCTGAATGGATATATTCTACTAGAGGCCTGGTGCACAAATTTGTGCAAGGGTGGGGTTAAGCTGGCTTGCCGTGATCAGGGCTGATAAGGCTGGGCAGGTTAGGGTAGAGGGGATGTGGGAGGTTGGCCAGTTGGCCCCACCTCTTGGTCAAACTTCCAGTCAAACTCCTGGTTGAGGGGAGAATTTGCATATTAGCCTTTTATTATATAGGATTACAAAGTTTTACTCATCTTAATGTTGAAACAAATGAAAGTGCTGGGGAATATTCGAATAGGGGATATGAAACCTCCACTGAAATAGTACAGATGCTATTTTGCTATAGTCACACATCCTAAGACTAATATCTTTCAACTCAGAACTTTCAACTCAGAGTCTAGTGCTTCTCCGTTATATCTCACCATAATGTAGTACCAATGTTTAAAATCCCAAAGCCTCTTAGCACATTGTTTTATTTACATGAAAAGAACAATTATAACATTTGATCCTTAATGAATATTATTTTAATTAAACTCACCTACAATAATTAAAATTATTTGAATAAAAGGTGGGGCAAAAGTAGGTTTATATTTGTGAGTATGCAAAACAC
The DNA here is from genome assembly GCA_004026665.1 of Murina feae. Taxonomy (NCBI): domain Eukaryota; kingdom Metazoa; phylum Chordata; class Mammalia; order Chiroptera; family Vespertilionidae; genus Murina; species Murina feae. The sequence goes on along the minus strand of PVJC01025444.1, from coordinate 13,073 downwards.
AGAGTTTATTCTTATGTTATTATTTATTTCTTACTAGAGGCCCGGTGCTTGAATTCTTGCACAGGTAGGGTCCCTTGGCCTGGCTGGTGATCAGAGTTGATCAGGGCTGATTGGGCCTAATGGGAGCCTGCCAGCTGGAGGGCAGGATTGCAGGAGGTTGGCCAGCCACAGGATGTTGTGTGTGGGAGCCCACTGACCATCAAGGACAAATCCAGCATTGAGTGTCTGCCCCCTGATGACCAGTTGACTGGCTGTTCAGTCGACCAGTCATAATGGTTTCTTAGGCTTTTATATACCTACTAGAGGTTCGGTGCATGAAAATACATGCACTGGAGAGGTCCCTCAGCTGGTCTGCCCTCTCTCCTAGGCCAGGAGCCCTCAGGGGATCCCTATTATAGGTGGCTTCCTTCTGTGGGAGGTGACCAGCTGATCAGGAGAAGGCACCACCCTCATCACCTTCTCACTCCTGCTGCCTCTGGCCTCCCTCTGCGGAAGGCAACCAGAAAGATCAAGGGAAAGCGATGCTCCCATAATGCTTCTGTGGCTGCCACTGCCAGCTGCCCTGGCTGCCTGAGCCTTAGCTTGGCCCTCCTTGCATGAGCCTTGGGCCCTCGCAGTGGCAGCAGCCATCATGGTTTGCCTGAGTCTCAGGCCGACCCTGCCATCTGTGGCTTGCTTGAGCCTCAGGCTGCCACTGTGGCTTTGTCCAAAAGGACATCTGGAAGACATCTGCTCTAGTTAGCATATTACCCTTTTATTAGTATAGATTAGAGGCCCGGTGCATGAAATTCATACACGGGGGGAGGTGGTCCCTAATCCCGGCCTGCACCCTTTCCAATCTGGGACCCTTTGGGGGATGTCCAACTGTGGGATCAAGCCTAAACCAGCAGTCAGACATCCCTCTCACAATTCTGGACCACTGGCTGCTAACTGTTCACCTGCCTGACTGCCTGATCACCCCTAACCACTCTGCCTGCCTGCCTGCTCACCTCTAACTGCTCTCCCCTGCTGGCCTGATCACCCCTAACCACCTCTGCCTCAGGCCCTGCCACTGTAGCTTTGTCTGGAAGGATGTCCTGAAGATATCTGGTCTAATTAGCATATTATGCTTTTATTAGTATAAATAGATGATATTTTCAATAGGAACAACTGTAAACCTACTTTTACCCATCCTATATATATTTTTAATGGGATAAGATTTGAAGATCAGGATTATATGAGGCTTTAATGTCACAAGACATATATGGATACAGCAAGAACCATTAATTTTCACTATAATCTCCCATTACAATTCTCTGACACTTGTTTACTTAAATTGCTAGTAATTCATGAATCTGTGATTGTATCATGTTCTCTTCCCACTCCAGAATTCTTATATTCTATGATTTGTAGAATCTTTATTAAAAATATCTTTGGAGTTCATTCAGCTAAGTGAGTGACAATTGTTTTGAACTGACAAATATTTGGTTCTTCAAAACACAATCTTTTCTTTCATAAAAATTAGCACAGAAGCTAATCTCTAATAATTACTAGATGAGATTATCACCTTCTCCAGAATGACACCTTGCCTTTCTGAGGCACACATCAAAAGATAAGGATAAAGCATCCATCTGTTCAACTTCAGGCTTTATAATTTGACATAATAGTTCTGTACCATGAATCTCTAAGGTCTTCCATTTTGTTTCAAGATTAGATTAAGTTAAATTGCGGTTGATTTCTTATTTTCCCCTCTTTATAACTGTGCTGGTAGGGGCTCCTTTGTCATGAAACTTGAGAACTAACACAAAATTAGTGCTTTACCAGTCACCAACAGCTATACAGGATTTTACTCACTCATACCATAGCTGCCCCCATACTGTCACTGGTCCTTGAAAGTTGTATTGGTGGTTTATTTTGTGGTGGAGATCAGACTTTTCCTTTTGTGCACACCCCAAACACATCTTCACCAACAGAGATGTAGTCCTTAATACTGAGACTTATTGATTTCTATACTAAGCAGTAGTGATAGAAAATAGCATTGCCTTAACCAATTTGGCTCAGTGGATAAAGCGTCGGCCTACGGACTGAAAGGTCCCAGGTTCGATTCTGTTCAAGTGCATGTACCTTGATTGTGGGCACATCCCCAGTAGGAGGTGTGCAGGAGGCAGCTGATCGATGCTTCTCTTTCATCGATGTTTCTAACTCTCTATCCCTCTCCCTTCCTCTCTGTAGAAAATCAATGAAATATATTTTTTAAAAAAGAAAACAGCATTAATCAATTTCAAACATCTCTTAACATTTTATTTCCACCATCTGTTTGAGAGTTATGTCATCTCTGAATTTAAATTGATATTTGTTCCCTCTGATCAATTTCCCCCAATTATATATGTGGAAATTGTCTAAAAATGTGCAGGTTACTTAAATATGCAGGTTACTTCAATACTGATCTTCTATAATAGACATTTTGTGAAAAGGTAAACATCTTACATTGTTCTTTAAAGTGTATTTTAGGTTCCTACAGTTTGAAATGAGCCCCTCTCCTGTTCATAAACTTTAGATTGATGTACAATTAATCACCTTTATTTTTTCATGAAGAATGAATGTATTTCCAAATAATGGTGTATAATATTATTATATATCACCATTATTGTGTGTACTTCCTCAGTTAATTCTCTTTTTAAATTCTATTTTGAATTTTTTTCTGAAATCTTGTGGAATTTACCAAATAATGTAGCCATTTGTAATAAGTACTTTTATTTCATTTTCCACTGTTTTTTTTTATAATTTACAATTTTTTAAAACTTTTGATGTGTTATTTTTTCTATATTGTCAAAATATATTGTTGGTGCAACAAGTAACTCCTTTCCTTATGAAGGAGACCATTAACTTCAGTATATTTTCTTTTCAGTAATGCTTTCGTTATTTGCTTTCAAGGCTTTGAATTGAACTGTATACCCTAATGATCGTGAACAAGCTCTCATATAGTAGACTATTTTCAAGTTTTCTTTTGCACTAATTATTTTATTATACTAAATTCAGAATACAAAATATTTGGATGCTAGAACATGACAGTGGTGGTGAACACTGTGGAATTAGGAGTTGCTTAGACCAGGTGCTCTGCTGTCTCTGCCTCTGGCTAGCTCAGGGCTTGTACAAGTTACTAAAAATATTGCAAATCATATTCTCTAACTTCCTGAAATAATTAAAGAGAACGTGTAAAATATGTCTCCATGCCTGGCAAAGAATTACTATTAAATAATGGGAGTTTTTATTGTTTTTTAAATTGATACTAAACCTATAAAGATGACATACATTGAGAATAATGTTTCAAAAAGAGTGTTTTAATTTATTCAACTTCATAGTGTTAATCTTACCTTATAAATAGTATAATTTAAGTAAAAATTATATAGCTGTTTTCTCTAATTGATATGACCAATAATGGAACTCTATCTAATAAGTGTATCTATTTTGGATTTTGTGAAGGGAGGTGCCTTTATTTTTTAGAGCAGTTTTAAATTCACACAAAAATTCCTATGTACCCCTGCACTCCCACATTATCAACATCCCTTATCATTGTGGCACATTTTTTTTTACAGCTGATGAATTTACTGTGATACATCATAATCACACAAAGTTCACATTGCTGTTTACTCTACATCTTATACATAATATGGGTTTGAGGGAAATAATGACATGTTTCTATCACCATGGTATCACACAGACTATTTCCACTGCCCTAAAACTCCTGTGTGCTCTGCCTATTCAACACTCTTCCTGTAAACCAACACTATCAACCACTGATCTTTTTACTTTCTCTAAAGTTTTGCCTTTTCCAAAATGCATATCTTGCATATCTTACTCATACAGTATAAACCCTTTTCAGATTGCTTTTCTTCCCTTAGTAATATGCATTTCAAGTTCCCCCATGTATTTTTATGGCTTGATGACTCATTTCTTTTTTATAGCTGAATAATATTTGCCTGTATATAATACATACTGAAGAACATCTTGGCTGCTTCTAAAGTGGGACAATCCCATCTAATAAAGAGGGAATATGCTAATTGACCACCACCCCCTCAAAGATGGTGGCACCCACAGCCACAAGATGGCAGCACCCAGTCCCCTCAGCCTCACTGGGGCAGCAGGCATGCGGCAAGAGGGTCCAGCTGCTCCACATGCCTACCTCCAGAGATCCCCAGTCCGCTCAGGCCCCCAACCAGCCAGGACCAGCCCAAGTTGCAGGAAGCCTCAGATGGCGGCTGCCCAACTGCCCAGGGCTGGCTGAGGCTTACGCTGCACCCACTCCAGTAGCAGTCAGTGCTGACTTGCCACAGCAATCCAGCACTGACTGCAGGACTGACTTCTGGAGTTCTGTCAGTCGTTATGGACCCAGGGTTTTATATATTAGGATGAATTATTTCTGGGGTCTCTATTCTGATGATCTCTTTGTTTATTCTTTTGCCAACACTACATGATCTTGATTACTGTAGCTTTATATTTAGCCTTGAATTTAGATAGTATCAATCTTCTAAATTTGTTCATCTCCTTAAATATATATATATATATTTATAAATATATATATATATATATATAGTATATTCTGGTTCTTTTCCCAAGGTTTCTCTAAACCTTGGAATTAGTTAGATAATATCTGCAACATAACTTCCTGAGATTTCAATTGGGATTGCATTGAAAATGTTGATCAAGGTGGAAAGAACTGACAATGATAGGGAGAGAATATCCTGCCTTATACCTCATCTTAGTGGGAAAGCTTCAAGTTTCCCAAGATTAATATAATATTAACTGTAGATTTTTTTGAGGGTAGTTTTTATAAGTTGAGAAACTTGCGCTCTAGCCCTACTTTACTGAGTGTTTTTATCATAAATGTGTATTGGATTTTGTCAAATGCTTTTTTGCTTCTATTTAAATGATCATGTAACTTTTAGCCTGCTGGTGTAATCTATGACATTAATTGATTTTCAAGTGTTGAATCAGTCTTGCATATATAGAATAAATCTTACACGGTCATGTTGTATAATTCTATATCTATGCATTTGTTTGTTTTTTACTCTATCTGTTAATGTTTTGTTGAAGAGTTTTATATCTATTTCCTGAAATTGATGTAGTTTTCTTGTAATGTCTTTATTTAGTTTGGTATTAGGGGATACTGGTCTCATAGAATAAGTAGAAAGTATTCCGTGTATACCTATATTCTGAAAGAGATTACAGATATTTGATATAATTTATTGCTTAAATGTTGATAGAATTCACTAATGGATCTGTCTGGGCCTCTGTAGAGACTTTGCATTTAAAATCACTTTTAATTTAATTTTGGGAATATCCTAATTAAAGTGATTGTAGTAGATATTGTTATACCCTGTATATACACATATATTTTTATCAGTCATTTTTTACACTATAAAATTAATATATCATATTTCTGCATTTGATTTTATTAGCGTATTTTAACTCAGATTTTTATTCTTAGATTTTTATTTTAGGTGGTTTGCTAGTGTTTATATATTGTTATTTTTAAATTTTAACCCTAATTTACATATTTAACACATTTATTATACCCTAAACACATTTCTACACATTGGAGATAGAGCAATGGATAATATATACTAGTACATACAAATTTATACTCCCATTTAGCTTATTCTAGTAGTGTGGGATAGATATTAAACAAAATAAAACATTTTTGATGAAAGTATTAAAAATCAACAACTTAAATTAGGGTAGAAGGATAGCAGATATGGCTTATATGCAATATTTTTAATAATTTTACAGAAATATACTTACAAACTATGAAATTCAGCCATGGAAAGTATACTATTTGGTGTACATCATGGTAATTATCTAATCTAATAAAAGAGTAGTATGCAAATTAACCCTCACTCTGTTACACCTAAGCCATGCTCACCAGCCAAGCCACGCCCACCAGCCAATCAGAGTGACACTATGCAAATTAACCCAGCCAAGATGGCGGCTGGCAGCCACAGAGCTAGAGCAAACAGGAGGCTTCACAATTGTGATGGAGGAAACTGCCTGCCTCGGCCAACTATGGCCTTGGCTCAAGGCAGCAAAGTTTCAATTATAGAAGCCACAGAGTTGAAGCAAACAGGAGGCTTTGTTGCCTGCCTAGGCAGGCTGTGGCCTCCACTTAAGGCAACAAAGTTTCAATTATAGAAGATAAATAAACCCCAGAAACCTGCTTCCAGCCAGCCTCGCTGGGACCTTGGGTCAATGGGAGCTGTGACCAGCTTGAAAACAGCCCTCAGCCCCTCACCCAGGCTGGCCACACTCCCATGAGGTTGAGGATCGCCCCAGGGGTGCTTGGCCAGCCTGAAAACAACTATCAGCCCCTCACCCAGGCTGGCCAGGCACACCAGCAGGTGGACATCCCCTTAGGCGTCCCAGACTGCGAGAGGGCACAGGCAGGGTTGAGGGACCCCCCACTGAGTGCACACATTTTTGTGCAGCGGGCCTCTAATACTTAATAATACAGTATTGTATACTTGAAAATTGCTAGGTGAGTAGATTTAAAATGCTCTTACCACACACAAAAGACATACCTTGAGAGGTAATAGAAATGTTAATTAGCTTCATTATGATAATCATTTACAATGCATATGTCTATCAAAATATCATGTTGTACACCATAAATATATACCATCTTATTTGTTAAACATATCAAAATAAAGCAGGAAGAAATTTATGAATAAAAAATAAAATACACAACTTCACAGTTTTTAATATATACAGATTGTTCAAACATTACAATTTAATATTAGAACATTTATATAAGGCCCAAAATATTATACCTACTCTACTAGCAGTCACTTTCTACCTTTTCCATCTTCAGCCCTAGGCAAACACTAATGTACTTCCTGTATTTATAGTTTTCCTTATTCTAAACATTTCCTATAAACATTATCATATAATATGTGGTACTTTGTAACAGGCTTCTTTCACTTAGCATAATATTTTAAAAATTCTCTTCATATACCATGTGTCAATATGTCAGTACTTCATTCTTTCTCATAGTGGAGTAATGCTCATGCCTTTTGGTAACAGAATAAGAAATTAAAATTTTGCTTCTTTTTAAAATCACATGAATGCTGGTATCTACTATTTTTGCTTTTATGGTCTGATCATTTGGCAATGCCTATTAATGGATTGATGGGTTATTGATATTTTGTTATGTGAAAGATAACAGAGTGCATTCAGAGTTTGATAGTCTTACATTTGTTTTTTTGTTTTTTATCTTATATTAATGATGAAATTTAGGCCCTCTGGAAAATGAATAGACTTAGGATTTCTGTATTTCTGTGTTTATTCTGGATTCATGTCTATAATTTTAGAATTAAAGTTATAAGCTTTCTCCATGTTTTTTGTTTATTTAAATATCTGCAATGCAGAATACACTGTACCACAGATTTTCTGAGAGTATAATATTTTTCTAACTTAGATAGAATTACAAATTAGATAATAAAATGTCATTAAGGAGTTCTATTGTGATTAACTTAGAGATAAGTATATATATATATGTGTGTGTGTGTGTGTGTGTGTGTGTGTGTGTGTGTGTATACTAGGGGCCTGGTGCACAAACATTTGTGCACTCAGGAGGTCCCTCAGCCCAGCCTATGCCCTCTCACAGTCTGGGACCACTCTGGGGATATTCATCTGCTGGTGTACCTGGTCAGCCTGGGTGAGGGGCTGATGGCTGTTTGCAGGATGGCCAAGCCCTCCAGTGTGGACCCTTATCCCACTGGGGTGTGGCCAGCCTGGGTGAGGGGCTGAGGGCCATTTTCAGGCTGCCCACAGTCCCTTCAGGGTTTGGGTCTCTACTGGGGTGCCTGGCCAGCCTAGGTGAGGGGATGATGGCTGTTTGCAGGCTGGCCAAGCCCACCATTGGGGTCCCTCACCTCATTGAGGTGTGGTCAGCCTGGGTGCGGGCCTGAAGGCTGTTTTCAGGCTGCCCACAGCTCCCATTGACTCAACATCCCATCAAGGCTGGCTGGAAGCAGGTTTCTGGGGTTTATTGATCTTCCATAATTGATACACTGTTCCTGTAAGCTGAGGCCTAAAAAGTAACTAAGTCTCTTGTTGGCTTCAGCTCCATGGCTTCTATAATTGAAAGAATGCTGCCTTAGTAGACTCTAGAGAGGCAGTTTCCTCCATTGCTGGTGCAACAGAAGTCTGCTGTTTGCTTCAGCTCTGAGGCTTCTGTAATTAAAACAATGTTGCAATAATGTTGCCTGGAGCTGGTAGAAGTCCAGCCGGCCGGCAGACAGTTTACTCCTGGTGCAACAGAAACCTCCTGTTTACTCCAGTTCTGTGACTGTCGGCCTCCATCTTGGCTGGGTTAATTTGCATACAGCCGCTCTGATTGGTTGGTGGGCGTGACTTAGGCATCCCATAGGAATGGTCAATTTTCATATTACTCTTTTATTAGAACATATATATATATATATATATATATATATATATATATTAAATATTTCTAAAATTTCCAGAAATTATGCAATTTGAAACTTACTTTCAATGTGTATGTGGGTAGGGAAGGAGGGGAAGAAGTTAGTAGAAACTAACTCAGAAAACCCACAGATTGTAAGTTCACATAATTTAGATAATTCTTTGCAAGCAGAACGACTAACTCATTTTGGTTTAATAAAAAGTTGTCTTTCCTAGTTTAGCAGTGTTAAATAATATACACATAGATTTTTTTTTTCTCTACTTGGGAAAGTTCTCCCTAAAAATCACACTCTTTTACTGGTTGAATAAGCTATCATTACATCTAAAAAAAAGTGTATTAAAATGTAAATTTGCAATTTTGCAAATTGAATCATTGTTTTAATATATTTTTAATTCAGAAATTATGAAGTTGCTTTTATTTAATGCCTACAGTTATTTTATTCAACCAGATAAAAAATACATAAATAAAATATATTATTTTAACAATTTTTAAATATACAGTTTAGTGGTATTAAATACATTCACATTGTTGTGTAACCATCACCAACATTCCTCTCAAGAACATTTTTTTTCATCTTCTAAAACTGAATTTTATAGCCATTAAATAGGAATCCTAATTCTCCCTTTTACCTAAGCACTGGCAGCAATCATTCTACTGTCTATCCCATGATTTTTACTACATTAGTTATCCTCTTAGAAGTGGAATCAGATAGCATTTGTATGTTTTGTGTGAGGCTTATTTCACTTAGTATAATTTCTCAAGGTTCATACATGTTATAGTATATGAAAGAATTTTCTACACTTGTAAGGCCGAATAATATTTTATTATGTGTATATCAACATTTTGTTTATTAATCTGTACATGGACACTTGGATTGCTTCAATATTAATTATATTTTGTTCCTTTTTATGGTAATTGCATTTATTTACCAGAAGATAATAAAAAATGAAACAAACAAACAAAAAAAAAAGATGCAGATCAATTCAGTTTTATAATAGACAAGGGGCCCGGTGCACAAAAATTTGTACTCAGGGGATGGGGGTCCCTTAGCCTGGCCTGTGCCCTCTTGCAGTCTGGGACACCTCGGGGCGGGGGAATGTCCACCTGCTGGAATGCCTGGCCAGCCTGGGTGAGGGGCTGAGGACTATTTTCAGGCTGCCCACAGCCCCTTCAGGGTTCGTGCACTGGGAGTGGGAGAGCTGGTGAGTGCAGGCCTGGATGTTTCCCACTGGAGGGCCCACGATCACACACACCTGGTGGGCCCCCACCGCTGAGGGGACACATCTGGCGCAGAGCTGGGTGGCGAGCCAGGGGTGGACGCTGGTGCAGGATCCCTCGGTGGAGCCCTGCTGCTGAGCAAACACACCTGCGGTGGAGCCAGGCAGTGGACTGGCTTTGGATGCTCCGCACTGTGCAGCAGATGCTCCCGCACGCCCTGTGGAAGCCCCCGGGGGACGGACGAAGGCAGCACACCTTGGACGGGTGCTCCCACATGCTCCCAAGGAGGCCCCCAGGGCAGAGCCATACAGCAGACCCAGGACAGGTGCTCCTGCACATCCTGCAGAGGCCCTGGGGGGCGGAGCCAGGCAGCGGATGCCCCAAGGAGGCTCCAGGCCAGATTTCCCCACACTGAGCTGACACACCCGGCACAGCTGTGCCGGCCACGGAGCTTCCCAGTGCAGAGCTACCCTGCCAGCCTCCATCTTGGCTGGTTTAATTTGCATACAGCCACTCTGATTGGCTGGTGGGCGTGGCTTAGGCATCCTGAAGAAACAGTTAATTTCAATACTACGCTTTTATTAGTTTAGATAATTGAAACACTATTGCTTTAAGCTGAGGCCTAGGCAGGTAATGAAACCTCCTGTTTGTTTCAGCTCTGTGGCTTCTATAATTGAAAAATTGTTATCGTGACCAGAGGCTCAGCCAGCCTAGACAGGCAGTTGCAACAGAAGCCTCCAGTTTGCTCTAGCTCCATAGCTGCTGGCCTCCATCTTGGCTGGGTTAATTTGCATACAGCCGCTCTGATTGGCTGGGAGACGTGGCTTGGCTGGTGGGCGTGGCTTAGGTGTCTCAGGTGATGGTCAAATTGCATATTACTCTTTTATTATATTAGATGTAACAGTTGGGTGAATTGTGTTTTATACTGTTATCCAGTGACTGGATGAACTGGTCTGTTATGCCTCTTCCTCAGAGCAATGATCCCTGGTAGATTATACTAATCTATAATAATAAAAGAATAATATGCTAATTAAACCTGACAACTGAACCACCTTCCAGAAGACCTTCCAGAGGAAACTGGGCTATGAGGGCTGGGGCAAGCTACTGCAGCTGCAAGGGCCGAGTCCCTTGCACAAATTTTGTGCATTGGGCCTCTAGTTTATTGTAAGATCTTCTCGTTGTCTTCTGTATTCTAATGTTTTACTAAAAGGTGGCAAACATAATCTCTCATTGCCTTAGGATTTCAAATTATGTATTACTAGGGGCCCGGTGCACAAAAATGTGTGCACTGAGGTGGGGGGTCCCTCAGCCCGGCCTGTGCCTCTCGCTGTCTGGGACCCCTCAGGGGATGTCCATCTGCTGGCGTGCCTGGCCAGCCTGGGGGAGGGGCTGATGGCGGTTTGCAGGTTGCCCAAGCCTGCCCCGCCCCTGCTGATGCCCTGCCCCTGTCACCGCTGCTTGCCCCACCCTCACAGATGTTTTTAAATCACTGTAATTAACTGGAATGGACACCAGGAATCACAGGCATAAAAGCTAAATGGGCTTTGTTTTAACTATATCATTTATTTAAAAGGGTCACAGGAGAATGTAACACAAAGAGGTGTTCTTGCGTGCTTCCTGCTTGCTTTTGCCTGGAAAGCGCATGCACCCCCCCACACCCCTCCCATGTTCTCTGTGTCTCTCATGTGCACACACACCCCTCCCATGTTCTCTGTGTCTCTCATGTGCACACACACACATACACACACCCCTCCCATGCTCTGTCTCTCATGTGCACATACACACCTCCCTTGTTCTCTGTGTCTCTCATGTGTGTGCGCACACACACACACCCCACCCATCCTCTCTGTGGCTGCCCCGTGTGGTCTGGGCTAGAAGGAGAAAGAGGGTCTAGTCGTCGCAGAGGCCATGGCAGAGGCCTCAGGTAAGGGGGCTCTCGGTGGACGGCACAGAGGGTGCAGGGGAGCCTTCTGCTCTGATCACCATGGCCTCAACCCCTCCCCCATGAAATATGTGGGGGGCAGATGCATCCTCCGTCGGCCTCAGACTCCCACTTTGCTCCTGGGAATGCCCTTTTCCTTGGGCACAGTCCTCCCCAGTTTCAGGGAACAGGGAGGAGGCGAGTCAGGCCTGGCGAAGAGGATAGAGGTGCTTTGAGAGGCGCTGAAAGGTCTCCCAGGCCAAACACCTATTCCCGCCCCTACCCAGCCTGCACCCAAAACACGTGGGGCCCAGGCCTTTGGCTCGTGCAAGGTTCCTGGGAGCGAGGAGGGATAGGCCAGCGAGTCTGCAGCAGCTGGTGTGGGCTCTCCTAGGTTCTTTGACTCAACCAGCCCCACCCTCCCAGCACCTCCCTGCAATCATTCACAGATACCCTGTCCTTCCAGGAGAGCCCACCCCCACATGTCCTCACTGCTGCAGGAGGAATGGAGTGCTGGGGCCCACGGGCTGCCCACCTCTAACCCAGCCAGGGCCCCTCCCAGGTCGCTAATGCACATCTTAGTGGCGATGAGCAGGAGTAGAGGGAAACATTGTGGCGCCAGGTGCCCCCGAGCTCATAGATGCCTGTCAGGGAGCGGTCAGGACCCCCTGTGCAGCTCATGTGGACAGACAGCTGGGTCAGCTTCTCTGGTTGTCATGGAATGGGGCACACAACCCAGTTATCACACTTCCCTCCACGCCCATCTAACGGGAAGGAAACGTGGAGGCCACAACCACATGGTTATTCACACCATTTCCTGTACCTGCTCTCCCACGCGTGTTGCCAGCATCGGAGAGTGTGTGTGCGTTTTACAGTAATGATTCACCTAACAGCCCGCCAAGGGCACCCACTGGTATGGGAACAGCAGAGGAAGCCTGCGCTTTTCATTCGGCTCCTGCGCCAGGAGCTGCTCTGCAGCGGCTGAACAATGGGGTGGTTTCCAGGCGGGGATCCTGGTAATTACAGAGAAGAGGCCTCAGGTGACTACGGGAAAGGTTCCTTCATTTGACTCCACTTCACACGATCCAATTTTCAATAAAATCAGGCACTTCAGCACAGTCCCTGAGGACATCACTCAGAGCCTGTAATCCCTGGGGCCTCCAGCTCATTCAGTCCCAGGCCTCCCTCCTGTGCTGTTTACATCCACCCCACCCACCCCGCCTACCCCGCCTGCCTCCGCCAGCTGCTCTGTGGCTGCCAGCCTCCATCTTGTCTGGATTAATTTGCATAGAGCTGCTCTCATTGGCTGGTGGATGTGAGTTGGCTGGTGGGCGTGGCTTAGGCATCCCAGAGTGACGGTTAATTTCCATATTACTCTTTTATTAGAGTAGATTCTTTGCATATTTAATTTTTGAAAATGTTCAGTCTTCTATTTTTACATCTATACTTTATTTTTATTCAAAAAAGGAGGTTCCT
>PVJC01025443.1:0-24750 GCA_004026665.1 Murina feae | reverse complement strand
GAAGAATGCCGCTCTCACCGGACATTCACTCAGAATTTCCTGACCTGAAGAAGTCCTTTGACTTCTGAGGGGTTGATCACGTCCCTCCTTCTACTCTTGGAGTAGGCTGACTACTGACGGGCCCTACCTTACCGATTCTGTCGACAGATCCAGAAGGTCCAGAAGTGTTTTGTCCACTCTTTCAGGTGCCGGCCGGGTCCTGGGTTGAGGGTCCAGAAGCGCTGGGAGTTCCCCCGTTTAATTCTGCTAAAATCAGCAGGGCGCGTCTTCAGAGGCCTGTCCTGCGCCCCCGGGCCCCAAACCCCGTCTTCTAACCGGAGGCAAGAGCCAGCATTCGATTAGTTTTCCGGTCAGGGAACCAAAATGTTGCAGAAAGACCAGAAAAACTAAGCGAAGCTCTTTGAAGGAGTGGAGAAAACATGGTTTTAATCACGCACGGTCTCCGGGAAATGTTCCAAATCAGAGCAAAGTAACACTTGGGAGCCCTTCCTTATATATGCTTCCCGAATTAATCCTATTACAAATGTGTTCCCTCCCTCCAGGCCTTAGAGGAACTGAAACTCCCAACCTCCCTTTCCCCAGGTGTTCCAAGGTTACTGTGTCAGCTAACAATCCACCCTTCCCTCAGGGCAGCGATTCTGCTCTGCTTCGCTAATCCAGTTTTGGTGAAGGAGGCAGTGCCTCAGCTGAAGGTAATTTCCCCCAGAACATCAAGGCTACCTTTGAATTAGCCCTTTTTCCTTCTCACCTTAACTGTAGTTTTTATACAACTGTGGTGTTTCTGTGATCTTTTTCTACTCAGATTTATCTTGTGCAAGTGGACGAGGTATGCAATATAGATATGTGTGTAATTTTTCTCTCTCAAAATGTGTAATCCTAGATATTTGATACCAAACTTCGAGCTAGTCTAGTAAGAAAAAGATTTCCTTCCTATGAAGTCCCCTAACTGGCATTATTAAATTAAAAATTCGGGACAGGTATTCTTGCTCCTCTGCCTCTTTAAGTAAAATTTAAATAGTTAAGCAAAGAATTTGTTTCTAACATAGTGCTGCAGGGGTATGCTAAAAATTCATGACTTGTATTTACTACTTACCTAAGTAGTCTATATTATGTAGTGTTTTCTACATTTAAATAAACTTTAACCTGCCAATTTATGTTAATTATAGTGCCAGGTGAAAATAATGCACTGTTACAACTTTCACAGTTATATGTATATGAAAACGTCAGGTATTTTTCCTAAAACTTACAAATTTTTCAGTAGGTGTGAGCATGTTGCAAAGAATTATAGATAAAACTTGTATGTGCATAACTGGAAAAAAGTTGGATAATTTGACCAAGCATTAAGGCAATGTAGCCGTACAGTTCAACATGTTTCCCTTCCAACTATAATTCTGTTCTGTAACTCTACAGATATCATTCTCTTTGAATTAAAAGAATATTACTACTTAGCTATTGCAGCCAAAATAATTTAAATATAAATATCACATAATAATTTATGTGTCAAGTGCCTTAAAATTCTGAGATTACATATTTCTAAGCTACATGATATGTGCAAGTTTAAACTGTGGCTTCTCTGTTCATTTAGGTATTTTCTTGGTCTTGATCTTTGCTCCTGGGACTGACATGAGTAACTACATGGAAATTATTTAATTATTTATTCTCTAAAACTACAATATAGAATTTATAACACAGATGAGCCACATCACTTATATTAAGATATATAATTAAATTTCTATCATTATAAACATTATTCTCCTAAAATCTTTGATCATGACATAAGCTTTTATGTAATTTTATTGAAAAATAGTATTCACAAGTTGGTAATACGATTCCGCCAGAGAAATCAACACTCTTTGCTTATTTGAAATATTTTTCTTTTACCAGCATTAAATAAAGTATTTAACCTAATGGTAATATTCTTCAAGACAAAAGATAATACTTGAAATCAAATTAGGAAAATCAATATTTTCCCAGGAAATTAGTAATAAGACTATTTTGAGTTAATTTATGTAACTAACATCTAGCTCATGTTAAGATCATGCTTCAGAAAAATGTTTAAACCTGTTGGTATGGCTCAGTGGTTGAGTGTTGACCTATAAACCACAAGATCACAGTTCGATGCCCAGCAGGGGGCATGTAAGAGGCAGCCAATCAATGATTCTCACTCATCATTGATATTTCTATCTTCTCTCTGAAATCAATAAAAACATATTTTTTAAAAAAGAAAGATGTTTAAAGTCAGTAATGCTTCTAATTCCAAAACTTAGTGTATAAAAGATTTCTGGGTTTTTTTAGAAATATAAAACTAGAATTTCACCTTAAAATGTGAATTTCTAAGTATCCCAAAGTACCTTTAATTATTTTGAACAAACACCCTAAAGCATAGGATATATCTTGTCAGCATTGTAATCATTCTCTACCTGTTACTATGTAACAAATAATCACAGAACCTACAACAATAATCATTTATTGCCACACAAGTGAGCTGGTTGTTTAGGAGACTGATCATGACCACTGTCACTCAAATATCTATAGGTTGGCTGTCTTGACCCACCTAGGATGACCACAGCTGGGACAACTAGTATGACTAGTTGTTTTTCATGTCTCATTCTTTTACAGACTAGCCCAGCTATGGTCTCACAGCAACAGTTGAGAAGCCAGTGTTTATATCAGATCAGCTGAGATTCAAAGGCCAAAGGAAGGCGTATGGCTAAGCTCAGAACCAAGGAGTAGCAGAAGGGGCATGTGTGGGAGGCAACCAATCAATGCGGCTCTCTCACTTGTTGCTTCTCTCTTTCTATCTCTCTCCCTCCTTTCCACTCTAAAAAAAAACAACAAAAAACAATCAATAGAAAGATATCCTCAGGTGAGGATTAAGAAAAAAAAAAGAGCTTTCCAAGTCCATATGAAAAAGATAGATAATTGAATTTAAAAAATGTTATGGTAATTAATACAGTGTGTTTTGGCAAAAGGATATACAAAAAACCCAATGTACAACAGAGGCTATTTAAGTTAATAAACATATGAAAATATGCTCAACATCTAATCTAATAAAAGAGTAATATGCAAATTAACCATCTCTCTGGGACGCCTAAGCCACACCCACCAGCCAAGTCACTCTCACCAGCCAATCAGAACGGCTGTATGCAAATTAACCCAGCCAAGATGGCGGCCGGCAGCCACGGAGCTAGAGTAAACAGCAGGCTTCCTGCCTAGGCTGGCTGAGCTTCTGCTCACAATAACAATGTTTCAATTATAGAAGCCACGGAGCTGAAACAAACAGGAGGCTTCCTTTCCTGCCTAGACCTCAGCTCAAAGCAACAGTGTTTCAATTATAGAAGATAAATAAACCCTAGAAACCTGATTCCAGCCAGACTCACTGGGACGTTGGGTCAATGGGAGCTGTAGGCAGCCTGAAAGCCTGAAAACAGCCCTCAGCCCCTCACCCAAGCTGGCCACGTACCCCAGTAAGGACTTGAACCCTGAAGGGACTGTGGGCAGCCTGAAAATGGCCCTCAGCTCCTCACCCAGGCAGCAGGTGGACATCCCCTGAGGGGGTCTCAGACTGCGAGAGGGCACAGGCCAGGCTGAGGGACCCCCCGAGTGTACAACTTTTTGTGCACCAAACCCCTAGTCAATAATAAGCTGAAAAATGAAAATCAAAACTGCAGTGTTGCATACTCCATACCCACCAAAATGGCTAGGCTTAAAGGGAAAAAGTCTGACATTACTAAATACTGGTGAGTTACTAAGCTTATGGAGCAGCATGAACTCTCACACCCTGCTGGTGGAGTGCAAATTGCTTTAAACGCATTGGATGGTCTTGTAGAATTATCTTGTAAAATTGGAACTATTACATTCTCTATCAATTTCATTCCTAGGTATATAAAAATTCATGTACATATACACCAAAACAGGTATGCATCCATGTTCATGGCAATAGAATACCCAAGACTGAATAAATTGTAAGTATTTACATATACAATGAACCACTATAAAGCAACAAAAAGGAAGAATTATATTTATATTTACAAATTAATAAATCTCAGAAACATAATGTAGGCAAAAGAAACAAAAAATGAAATAATATACATGCTAAGATTTTGTCTGTATGAAGTTTAAGAATATGCAATACTAAACTACAGTGCTAGAGACACAGGTTTTAATTTAGAAGAGGCATGAGGGTATTTCTGGGTGCAGGCAGCTTTCTATTTCTTGATCTGTTTGACATGAACATGAATATTTGCTCTGTTTTAATTTTCCGAGATATACGTTTTTGTTTTCTACATTTTCTATATGCATTATATATTTCTATAGATTACTTTTTCAAAATAGAGTTTAGTTTTTTGAAATCAGAAAATTTTGGTTATTTGCAACACAGGAAATAATCTTGTGATCATATATGTTTAAGTCAGAATGACACACCAGGACTAGCTACTGGCAAACTTTGGGGATGATTCTTCTTTAGGAGGAGAAACATATTATTCCCCCACCTAAGAAACATATTATTCATCCCTGGTTTAATTTACCCTAAGTACAGTAGAGGGGTTTTAGGCCTCTCTCCCCATAAAAGCACACTATAATATCAAGACTTGCAATATATATTGAATTTATGTAAGATCTTCCTTCCTGCTGTGCCTAATTTCCGAATCCAATGCTGTCACAGAAACACTTGCAATGTGATGGACAGTGGAAAGAGCAAGTCTGATTTTCATCACACTGCACGGGCCTTCCTGTAAATTGGTCTTGCGCACTCTGGTTGGGCAGATGAGCCACATCCTTAAAAGGTCTTATTTTAAGATATGGTAATAGAAAATAAAGTTACTTTTAAAATTAAGAGTGGGATATTTTTCCCATAAAGTGCCAAAGTTACCAAAGTGAAGATGATTTTTTTTCAATAAATATCAGTATTTAACTCTATTTTGTGCCAGAAAGAATATTTGTTGAAATTACTGAAAACAATATTTATTAAATGTGGTCATGCTAAAAGCTCATCATATGTCTTTTCTATTTTGAACCTGATTTCAAACTAACTTGACAATGGTTCCATAATTTAATGGAAAATGCCAAATCTTAAAAAACATTTTTAATGACTATAAGTGAATGAAAATGAGGGCTGCCTATATGCCTAAAACACTAATTTGTTTAAGTGACAAGATAAATATCCTTTCTCCTTTCACCGATTATGCAATCATCTCAACTGTGAGTTCAGACCTATCTCTACAAGCAAACAGATTGCAGAAGGAATTATTAAGTAGACAGGCCTCAGTCAAGCAGTCATTTTTTAACACGGGAATTGGTTCTGCCTTACAAAACCTGCCATTAAAGTACTGAGTGACTATTTAGGTAGTGGGAGAGGTTACCAGACAAAAGCTTCATATTCCTGACTATCAATAGGTTTCTAGCTTACCTCACATTTGTTTTCTTCCTCCCTCCCTCCCTCACTCCTTCCCTTCCTCCCTCCTCCTTTCTCTCTCTCTCTCTCTCTCTCTTTCTTTCTTTCTTTTTCTTTCTTTCTTTCTTTCTTTCTTTCTTTCTTTCTTTCTTTCTTTCTTTCTTTCTTTCTTTCTTTCTTTCTCTCTTTCTTTCTTTCTCTCTTCCTCTCTTCCTCTCTTCCTCTCTTTCTCTCTTTCTTTCTCTTTATTTTTTCCCATCACCACTTATCCCCCCTATATCCTCCTCCACCACCCACCAAAATCACCACAACGTTGTCGGTGAGTTTTTTCTGTTTTCCTTGTTTTTTGCTCAATCCCTCCACTCCCCCCCTCCTCTAATGAGCTGTCAGCCTGCTCTCTATCTATGAGTCTATTTCTATTTTGCATAATGTTACTGAAGGAGAAAGAATATTTTTTCATCTATATTATGATTTAGATATAAGTGTGCTATATATAAACAGGACTGCTCCACTTTACCAGTTTTGGGGGTAGGAAATAAATCTATATCTATGGAATACTCAAATTAAATGTTTCAGATCCCATTTAGCTTTTCTTTCCTTTTATGGTTCCTTCACTCTACCTCCTTTTTGATAATTCCGAACACATCACCCATAGCCTCATTCCTGTTCCAATGGCTTTACAATGAGAATGCTGGAAACTCAAATTTCTTCCCTGGTAACTAATGATCCTGCTGATACTTTCTTCCATTAACACAGTGATTCTGCCCTGGCCAGGTGGCTCAGCTGGAGCGTTGTCCCATACATCAAAAGGTGTAGGTTCAGTTCCTCATCAGAGCAAAACCTAGGCTGTGGTTTCATTCCCCCTGTTGGGGCACAGTACGGAGGCAATGGATTGATGTTTCTTTCTCACATTCCTCCTTCTCTAAAATCAGTAAAAACATATCCTCAGGTGAAGATAACACACACACACACACCCCACCACCACCACCACCACCACCAACAACAACAACACAATAATTTAGCCATTCTTGCCCATTATGGAATTAACGGAGGGAAAGGTCGAGCAAGGGAAAGAGTCCCATGCTTCTGACTCCTATTTAAAAGACCCAGCCAATTTGTAATTACTTAGTAACTATCCCTAAAGAGGTTTTCTATTTCAGAGATACATGCTTTTCCTCTCTCTATATCGTTTTCTCTTTGAATAAGACCACTCTCATTGGCTTTGTTTATCTGTATAAAAGCCCAGCCCAAATTTTGGTTCCCCACATGAATATTGCTCTTTTTAGGGAAAAATCTACTTTCTCAATAATAAAGCCAAGATCTCATTTTGCCAAACTTGGATTAAGTACTAGAAAACCTTGAAGAAGAAGTATAATACTGGCTCTATCAGTGGCTGGCTTTAGGTTCATTCTTTACTTCTCTCTTCTATTCATACTCTTCATTAAGTTATACTAACTATAGTTTTCTCTTCCACTACCTTATTTGGACCTTCATCAGCCATTCAAAAGTCCCCCTTTGCCTTATATTTACCCCCTTTCAATTCCTTCCCTATACAGTGATTTTTTTTATTTCATCACTCTTAAAGCTTTTTTTTGGGAAAATATATTTTATTGATTTTTACAGAGAGGAAGAGGGAGGGATAAAGAGTTAGAAACATCGATGAGAGAGAAACATAGATCAGCTGCCTCTTGCACATCCCCTACCGGGGATGCGCCCACAACCAAGGTACATGCCCTTGACTGGAATCGAACCTACGAGCCTTGAGTCCACAGGCTGACACCCCATCCACTGAACCAAACTGGTCAGAGCACTCTTAAAGAGTTTTATTAATCTTATAATTCACCCAAAATAACCACTCAAAACCACTCAAGACCTTTAGCTCCTTTATGATATGAACTAGTATCTGCTTAAATTTCTAGCCTCACCTTTCACTTGCCTTTTCCTTAAAAATCTATGACCAGGCTTTTAAAAAAATTATTTTTAATTACCCTTTACATTCGATATTATTTTGTATTAGTTTCATGTGTACACCTTAGTGGTTAGACAATCATATACTTTACAAAGTATTTCCCCTGACAACATACACAGTTATTACAATACTAGGGGCCCGGTGCACAAAAATTTGTGCACTCGGGAGGGTCCCTCAGCCCGGCCTGTGCCCTCTCGCAGTCTGGGTCCCCTTGGGGGATGTCCACCTGCTGGCATGCCTGGCCAGCCTGGGTGAGGGGCTGGTGGCCATTTCAGGCTGCCCACAACCCCTTCAGGGTTTGGCTCCCTACTGGGGTGCCTGGCTGAAAGCCCGTATCTGGGATCTACAATTGAAACTTTGTTGCTTTGGTCCTCCTCCCCCCTACCCACTCGAAGCCTGGGTTGCCCCTGGCAACCCAAGGTCCAAGCCCGGCAGGTATCTGGGGTTTATCTTCTATAATTGAAACTTTGTAACCTTGAGTAGAGCTCAGGGCCCACATTGCCCAGGGCAACTCCAGTTCTATGGCCAATGCCATCTTAGTTGAGTTAATTTGCATATTTGCTCCTGATTGGTTTTGTGGGTGTGGTTTGTGGGTGTGGCTTGTGGGTGTGACGGAGTGAGGGTCAATTTGCATATTACTCTTTTATTAGATTAGATTATTCACTATATTCCCTGTGCTGCACTTTACATTCCCGTGACTATTCTGTAACTATCAATTTGTATTTCTAAATCCCTTTATCTTTTTCACCCAATACCTCACACTCCCCTCCTTCTGGCAACCATCAGTCTGTTGTTATCAGTATCTATGAGTCTGTTTTAATTTTCTTAGTTTGTTTTGTTCTTTAGATTCCACATGTAACTGAAATCATATAGTATTTGCCTTTCCCTGGCTGACTTGTTTCACTTAGCATCATACCCTCAAGGGCATCTATGTGGTCACAAAAGGTAAGATTTTGTTCTTTTTTTATGGCTGATGATGGCCAACTATTCTTGAACTTGATCCAGAACACTTTTAGTTCTTCTGTGGTCCCGGGACTTCTCATAAGCCAGTCCTTTAAGTTGAACTATTTTCTCCTTATACCTTCCTTAGTTGGCCAACTCACACTCAAATTTCAAGTCTGACTTAACATATCAATTTATCGTGAAGTCTTTTTACCTCCTCTGCTTTCCTATTTTCTTCCCATGCTCCTCTGGGTTAGGAACCTTCTTTGTTCTTCCTTCAGCACCTTCTGTATTTCCTACCTTAATAATACCATATTATGTTGTAGAAATTTACTTGTCACTATTCTCAAGTAGTTGGTAGATTCCAAAATTCTGTTTATTTTTATTGTTGTTTTAATTTATTGATTAAGGAATTACGTATGTGTCCTTATGCCCCCATCCCCCTCCCCCATCCCACACATGCCCTCACTCCCCTGGTGTCTGTGTCCATTGTTTAAGCTTATATGCATACAAAAAACAAAACAAACTAATAAACTCAGCCCTTATATACAGGAAAAACACACCACAAAATCATACCTTTGAATCTTAAGTATCTGAAATTGCAAAATTTTCTGTAAAACTCTTAATACTTCATATTGTGGGAGACTAGCTAAACAGCAACAATCACAATATAATTCTTACATTATCTAGAATAGAAGAAAATGACACTTACTTTTGTAGTTCTAACAAATTTTTAATTTCGATAGTAATCATCCTAATATATAAAAACCCTGGGTCTGTCACATTCACAATGACCAGGAGGCTCAACCAACTCACCAATCAGAAGTCAGTCCTGCAGTCAGAACTGGGTTGCCCTGGCAACCCAGCATTGACTACTATGTCTGCAGCATGGTGACCCAGCACTGACTACTTAGGGGGCCACAGAGGGATGTCTGAAGAGAGAAGCAGGGCCTGATCTGTAGCCTCTGTGGCAGCTGTTGACCAGCACTTGCCTTTCTCTTTAGCTTTGGCCTGGTCAGTAGCCATGCCTCCATTTCTCTCCAGGCCTCCAAGGGGCTACTGATCAGCCCTGAGTCTCTGATCAGGACCCATTGATATGTCCAGAGACACTGACTGGCATAGAAACTGACCAATCAGAACCAAATCTGGGTCAACTGTGAAACCAATGGCTGCCTAGGAGGAAAAGCTTTTGATGCTGACTGGCATAGAAACCAACAAATCAGAACCAAAGCTGGGTGAACCATGAGGAGACAATGGCTGCCTAGGAGGCGGAGCTTTTGATGCTGACTGGCATAGAAACTGACCAATTAGAATCAAATTGGCTGGCAGAGGAGGGCAGTTAGGGGTGATCAGGCAGGCAGAGGCAGTTAGGGGCAATCAGGCCAGCAGGGAAGGGCAGTTGGGGGTGAAATCAGGTCAGCAGGGGAAGGCAGTTGAGGGGGGGGGGAACCAGGCCTGCAAGGGAGGGCAGTTGGGGGCAATTGGGCTGGCAGAGGAGCAGTTAGGTGTTAATCTGGCTGGCAGGGGAGAGGTTAGAGAGTGATCAGGCTGGCAGGCAGAAGCAGGTAGGATCAATCAGGCAGGCAGGCAGACAAGTGGTTAGGAGCCAGCAGTCCCAGATTGTGAGAGGGATGTCTGACTGCCGGTTTAGGTCTGATCTCAAACCGGCAGTCAGACATCCCCTGAGGGGTCCCAGATTGGAGAGGGTGCAAGCTGGGCTGAGGGACACTCCCCCTCCCAGTGCACAAATTTCATGCACCAGGTCTCTAGTCCTATATAACAAAAGGCTAATTTGCAAATAGACCGAACAGAGGAACTGAACAACCTATTGCTATGACATGCACTGGCCCACCATGTAAGCATCAGCCACAGCAGGATGGTGGAGCAGGTGGGTGGGGGCACCAGATCAAGGCAGGGCACCGGTTGCTGTCATCAGGGTGAGCCTCTGGTGATTACTGAAAATTCTTTGCTCCCATGCACCATAGTCTCACCTGGTGCTCTCACCCGCTGCTGGCACCTGAACCGCTGCTTGCACCTGCTGCTGGCGTCCGGTGCTGGCCCCAATCACTCAGAGCCATCAGCAAGTGTGAGCAGCAGCTGTCGGCCCAGATCACCCCTCAGGGCTTCTCCACCTCCCCCTACTCCTGAGGGGCAATTGGGGTTGGCAGCTGTTGCTCACACCCACTGCTGATGATGGCCCTGCTTGCCCCCACAGCCAGTGCCACTCACACCTGCTGCCAGCACCCAGCACTGGTCCCAATCGCTCAGCACCATCAGCAGGTGCAAGTGGCAGCTGCCTGCCCTGATTGCCCCCAAGGGCTTCTCCACCTCCCCCTGCTCCTGAGAGGCGATTGGGGCAGCAGCTGCCACTCACACCCACTGATGGTGCTGGCCCTGCTCGCACCCACTGTTGGCACCCAGTCGCTCTGCACCATCAGCAGATGTGAGCGGGGCCAGCACTATCAGTGCATGAGAGTGGCAGCAGCATCAGGAGTGGGGCTGCTGGCAGACAGGGGACCAGGGCCATGGCGGGAGGGACTGGACAGGAGTGTGCAGTAGGAGCCGAAACTGGCCTCTGTGCCACCACAGCCTTGTGGCCCACAGTTCCTTTCAAGGTGCATGAATTTGTGCACTGGGCCCCTAGAATTTTATAATTTGAATGCAATTTCTATGGAATTTCTAATTCCACTGTAAGAATGTACTGCCATTTATTTATCCATTCATCCATTGGTAGACATTTGGATTGCTTCCACATTTAGGCAATTATGAGTAGACCTGCTATAAACATTTATGCATTTTTTTTGTGAGAACCTAAATTTTTATTTCTCTAAGGTAAACCCTAGGACCCAGGATACTGGGACACGCGTTAAGTCTCACTAAGTCTTAACTTTATAGGAAACTTTTAAAATCTTCTTCAGGAAGTTGCATCACTTTGCATTCTCCTTAGTGTGAGATGGTTCCACTGGTTCTATATGCTCATTAGTACTTGGTATTGTCAGTTTTTAATTATAGCCATTTTAATAGGTATGCAGTGGTATCTAAATGTGATTTTATTTGTATTTTCCTAGTGGCAAATAATATTAAGCATCTTTTTGTATTATTATTTGCCATTCAGAGATATTTTATGAAATATGTGTTCCAATATTTTGTTTTTTATTGGGTTCTATGTTTTATTACTGTTAAGTTTTATTACCATTTTTGCATATAAGTGCTTTCTCATGTTTTCAAATGTTTTTGCAGTTTGTAGCTTCTCTTTTCATAATATTTTTCATGGAACAAAAGTTTTTAATTTTGATGAAATTCAATTTATCATTCTTTTTCTTTTATGAATTGAGCTATTAAGGTCAGATTTAAGACTTTTTTCCTAATAATGCTCAGTAAGATTTAATTCTGCATTGTCTTCTAAAGTTTTATAGCTTATACTTTTCACTTAAATCACTGATATATTTTGAGTTTACTTTGAAGAAGGTGAGAGGTTTAGAATGAGGTTTTGTTGTCTTTTTGGCCAAAGGATATCTAACTGTTTCATTTGATGAAAAGACAATCCTTTATCCGTTGAATTACTTTTGCCCAATTTTCAAAAATCAACTGGTCCTATTGGTATCAGTTTGTTTCTAGAATCTATGCTGTTCCATTTATCTAAATGTCATCAAAACCATGGTGTCTTAATGGCTTACTGTTATACTAAGACTTAAATTGAGTACTGTGTGATCCTTTCAACTTTATTCTTTTCAAAATTGTTTGAGTTTTTATTTTCCATATACATTTTATAATCAGGCTACCTATACCTATAAAAATTTCTACTGAGATTTTAATTAAAATTGAGTTATATCCATAGATCCATTTGAGAATGGATCTAATAATTTCTAAGTGCTACTATTGAGAAGTCTGCTTTCTCAACCCTTTATTTCCTCTGGAAACTTATGATCTTCTCTTTCCCCCAGTGATCAAAATTTTCATGACAATATAATTTGGCATGTGTGTAATTCTGCCCCATTTTTATGGGCCCTTTTCATTTCTAAATTTCTCTCCTTCAATTTTTGGTAAAAACACTTGAATTGGTTTTATGATTCTTTCCATTTTTGATTCCTGCATCTTCATTTTTTAAATTAAATATATTAATGGTGACATTAGTTAATAAAATTATATAGGTTTTAAGTGTAAAATTCTATGATCCATCACCAGTATATTGCATTGTCTGCCCATCACCCAAAAGTTAGATCTTCTTCCATCACCATCCTAGAGGCCCAGTGCATGAATTCCTGCATGGGCAGGGTCCCTCAGGCTGGCCTTCAGGGATCAGGCCTCAGCTCGTGCCCCTAGCCTTACAGTCCCACAGCCCTGCCTGGCACCCCGCCTTGGCCTGGCGCTGCCCACTCACCTGCTCCACCATCCTGCAGCAGTCCCACTCTCATCAGGCCCATCGGGGCTGGCAGCGCCTCCACTGCTGCCTGCTGCCAGCGCCGCATCACCAAAGCCCACCATGTTCTGTGCCACCCCCTTGTGGTCAGCACACAGCATAGCGAGTGGTCAAAGTCCTGCTCGAACAACTGCCCGAGGAGACAATTTGCATATTAGGCGTTTATTATATAGGATTAGAGGCCTAGTACATGAAAATTCATGCACCTTCTCACAATCTGGAAGCCCTCAGGCTACCCCCCATCACCCCTTGGCCTCCACTGGTCACTGCCACCTCCCCCACCCCTACCTGTCCCCTCCCTCTGGCGCCTTGGCTGGCCTGGCACCGCCTGCTCGCAGGCCCCGGCTCCCACCGCCTGGTTGTCCCACCATGCAGTCGATTTGCATATTAGGTTTTTATTATATAGGATATTTGACCTTCTTCGCCCTTCACTACCACTAATCCCCTTTCCCTCTGGCTACACCATACTGTTGTCTATGCCTATGCCTTTGTGTTTGCTTGTTTTTCTCGTTTGTTTGTTTGTTGCCTTTGGTTTGATGTCTCATATATAAGTGAAATCATATGGTTCTTAACTCTTTTATAACAATTCCTATTTTGAGAATTGTTATAAAAGAGTTAAGCTTAGCTGCCTTGAAAATAATTCTTAGCTGCCTTCTATCAGCTAAGTTCATATTTATTGTGATTACTGTTATTTAAATTTATTTCTATTATATTAATTTGAATTTTGCATTTACTATGTTCCATTTTTGCTTCTTTTGCCTCTGCTTCTTTTAGACAATTGGATTGCTAGAATATTCTTTATTTGCTCTTATTGTTATTTCACTGAAACTGTACATTTGAAAAATGTTTCCATTGCGATTTAGCCTTAATGACGTAACTTCTATGTCCCTGTGGATGTTAGAACCCAGCCTTGTTCCTTTTTACTTTATCTAACACTCTGTGGGCTACGTAATGCTTACTAACTACTCTCCTTTGAGTTTTCCTTTGCAGCAAAAGAACATTTATAGTGAGTCTATTTATTTATTTTTTATATTTTTCCAGCGTTTCTGTGTTGCTAACAGGAAAGGTTACATTACAGAGTTTATTCTATTATGTTGCCTTTCATAGTATTTACCAACTTAACAATTGTCATCAAACACAAATAAATACGTATATATACTTATATATGTGGATGTATCAATTGAGTGATAATGTAAAACAAATATATGATTTCACATGATTCCATAAAAGTTTTATTACCGTTAGCGTTTTTGTTAGCGTTAAGTTGATTAAAAAAATCTATTTTTATGAACTAAAGATAATCCTTTATTATTGATAACTTTCAAAGATTTTGTGGTTGTAAAGGAGACACTCTATATTCATCTCAGTTTAGTTTAAAAGATAGTAAGTATTGAGAACAGCAGTGTACTATAATCCCCAACACGAAAACCTTGTTGTTGTTTCAGGGAATGAAGTCTGCAAATACTTATGAGACCTTCTGAACTGTGAGCAAAGTTAAGAAGGCTGGCAGCATCTCTCACACCCCCACTCATGCCCCCAAACAACGTGCTCGTTAACTCAGAAACAACTTCTCTATTTGAACTATGGCTGTATGCCTCTCTAATAGCCATAGCAAAAGTTCATCATTATTTTAAAAGCTAGATAGTAGGAGGGAGAATAAAATATCTGCCTCAAGCACATTTTTCTCCAAAAATAAAAATAAAACGAGAAAGGGAAGACACATAAAACAATATTACCCTGCATTCTCCACTTTGTCATTCAATGCCTTACAATTGCCTAATTGTTCATCAGCTTCAAAAAAGAAATGCCTTTTATTTTTTCCAGGCACTTAGAGATGACTAAGTGTCACTTAGTCAATTGGCAGAACAAAGAAGTCAATTTATGGATCACATTTTCTCTGTTTCGTTATTCTTGAAAATAATTCACTTTATTGGCTTAGTGTTCTGGAAAGGTAAGGGGTTGACAGGCCTAGAGTACAGAAATATTATCATCCCATAGGTTCAGGTGATGCACATGCATTCCCGTTTAAAACTAGAGGTGAAAAGGTAACAGTTTCCCAGGCTCTTCATGTTGAAAACTACTCTAAAAACTAAAAACATACTAAGAACTTTTGACTTTCTCCAAGCATCTTTCACTATAACCTAAAGTCGCATGCCACATGTTTCTTTTCACACCAATCTTATTGGCTAACTAAGGTAGTCAACATAGAGGTAGTCAATATAAAACTCTTAATGGATAATTTTTGTAGTTTTCTTAAAAGTAATATTACTATGGTAAAAATTTGGAAAATATATACATGTAAAGAAGAAAATAAAAATCAATAATTTCATGACAGAGAAAACCACTATAACATTTTACATACGGTTTGCCATAATTTTCTATATCTATACTAATAAATTATAAGCATATAAATATATTATGTTATAACATTACTAGAGGCCTCATGCATGGATTCATGCACCGGCGGGGCCCCTCAGCCTGGCCTGCTCCCACTCACAATCCGGGGCCCCCAAGGCATGTAGCAGTGCGTGAAGCAACAAGCAGCTGGAGAGGAGCCCGAGCTGGGGCCAGGCACCATGCCGCTCCTGCTCATCCTGGACCCCACTGTGCCTGCTGCCGCTGCTGCAGAGGTGGGAGAGTCTTGTGCTGCCACAACTGTGCTCGCCAGCTGTGAGCCCAGTTTCTGGCTGAGCAGTGTTCCAGCTGTGGGAGCGCACTCAACACCAGGGGGTAGCTCCTGCATTGAACATCTGCCCCCTGGTGGTCAGGGCACATCATAGCTACTGGTTGACTGGATACTTACACTTTTATATATATAATTACATTTTGTGAGCATTTATAAGAGATCAAATGTTCCCTTAAAATGATTTTAATTGCTAAATTATTGTCCATATGTGGACATACCCTAATTTTTAAACCATTCCCTTCCTATTGGAAAGCCAAATTATTTACACTATGCACTATCCTAAATAACATTGAAATGAATATCATTGACTGTGTATTTGTATGAATCTCTGATTATCTCCTTAGTATAACTTGCTTGTAATAGACTGATTACACTAAAAGATACTGATACTGATGTTTTTAAGACTTATACAGTATAGGACTAAATCACCTTTCTCAAATTTACTAATTTGCTCTCTTAAAAGTAGAGTTGGCTTTACTTTACAGACATAATAAATTTTGAATGGTGAAAATAAAAGTTTAACCATCAATGCACCATGAACTGCCTTAAACCATAGTGTCAAAATACTGGATTTTTCTATTCGCCTGCATAGAAAATTAAATTGAGTATTAAAAAATATGTATTGCCCTGACCGGTTTGGCTCGGTGGATAGAGCATCAGCCTGTGGACTGAGGGGTCCCAGGTTCGATTCTGGTTGGGGGCATGTGCCTCGGTTGCGGGAGCATCTCCAGTAGGAGGTGTGCAGGAGACAGCTGGTCGATCTTTCTGACTCTCTATCTCTCTCCCTTCCTCTCTGTAAAAAATCGATAAAATTAAAAAAATAAGTATTCCTTTATTATTATATTTGCGTTTTTTAAATCTTAATTTTACTAGGAAATCTTAATTTTACACTTTTAATTATTCTTTAATTTTGTATACTGCTGTGTCACTGAAATAACTCAGTCATTCCGATCACTTTAATGTAAATTTGTTACTCAGAAGAATGAAACATATTCACGTAGCGACTTGTTTCCTTTTATAAGAAAGGTGTCTAATTATAAAATGTTATTATGTTTGTATGGTTTGTTTTTTTTTACAAACACGCACTGTTTCTTTTTAGATTGAACTGAGAACTTTTGAAAGCCTGGTAAAAGTTGGAGAAAAAATTGGAGGATATATGCACAGATGTTCCCTGTTCCCTTTTATCACTTCTCCCCAGAAATTGTTCATTTCACCAGAATTTACTAAACATGGAAATAAAACTGCTGCAGAGTACAGTCTATATCCACAAATGTAATTATCTAGTTATATTCAATCTATCTGTATTTTTAAACAGCAAGTGCATTTTCTATATGCAGAGTGAGCATTGAAATGTACCATGGCCACAGACTATGATTAGAAAAGCTGCTTGTTTAGCAGTTTTAAAGGGAACCAACATGACAATCAAACATGGAAAGAGCAGATGGAAAATTTATTTTAGGACACGCAGCTATAATAGAGGAATTAAGGAGCAATTAAAACATGAAAAAATCAGCTTAGCTGAGAAAGTGAATCCAAAGTTGTTTCAGTTCAGTTCCCAATTATGCTTTTTCTTAAACCAGGGCTTGAATAAGAAAGAATGAAATGTGGGTGTTGTTTTAGCAATGAAGGTACAACTTAAAATGACATGTGGTGATTGTTTAAAATAGTCTTGAAAACCAGAGCAATTACTCAATACTAGATTTTATTTTCAGATGGCAAAATCTGGGTCCTTATATTTAGATTGTTGGTAGATCAGTGGTATCAGAAACTCATTGTGTTTAGCCTTTATGTTTTATAAAATTTAGTATTTTTAAAAATTAAAAATTTATGTTTTAAGTTAGTTGTATAATAATAGTAAGGCAGCAGGTATGTATTTCTCATACTCCTTGCACCGAACATGTCAGCAGAAATTCACGTGACCTTTAAAAATCAAGCCTTCTATAAGTCACTACTACTGGATTTGGATGGAATATGCCAAGGGCCAAGGAAACCTTCATAGGAGTGTGTTCAGCTCGGACTGTAAATGAATTATACAGTGTTAGGAAGGAGTATTCCAGACACTTCCTGAAGTCCTGTACCACCAGTGCTGGAGCTTCACACTGAAGGCAGCAGGTGTGCCCCAAGGAGGTGGGGCCAGTGTCATAGTGTCTCAGGCTCGAGTCCCAGCAGGATTAATGTGTAAGAGATTTATTTAGAAAGTGCTGCCTGCAAGAGACATAGGAAAACACTAAAAGCGATTCCTCAAAAAACTAAAAGTGGATCTCCCTTTTGACCCAGTGATCCCACTTCTTTGAATATGTCCTAAGAAAACAGAAACACCGATCAGAAAGGATATATGCATCCCTATGTTTATAACAGTGCAATTTACAACAGCTAAGATTTGGAAACAGCCTAAGTTCCCATCAGCAGATGAGTGGATTAGAAAGCTGTGGTACATATACACAATGGAATACTATGCTGCTGTAAAAAAAGAAGGAATTCTTACCATTTGCAACAGCATGGATGGACCTGGAGAGCATTATGCTAAGTGAAATAAGCCAGTCAGTGAAAGATAAATACCACATGACCTCACTTATTTGTGGATGATAAAGAACATTACAAACTGTTGAACAAAAACAGAGGCAAAGAAACATCAACCAAAATGTCAAATTACAGTGGGGAGATAGGGGAAGGTTGGGGTCGGGGGTGGGGGTAAGAGATCAATCGAAGGACTTGTATGCATGCATAGAAGCACAACCAACAGACATAAATGCTGGGGGCGGGGGGGAACGAGGGCAAGTGCCAGGGGGTAGGGGAGGCTGGGGGAGGTCAGTGGGGGTGGATAAAAGAGACATATGTACTGCTATTTGTAATACCTTAAACAATAAAATTTAAAAAAAGGAAGTGCTGCCTGGAGAAACCAATAAAGAGTGGAGAAAGCAAGACAGAGAAGAGACTGAAGTTAAACAGATGCTTTTTTTAGATAAAAGCTGATCCAGAGGGAATTTTGAAGCATTAGTTACCCATTTTTCATCCCAACAGATCAATGCACCCCCAGGGAAGACACAGCTTGATTAATTTAAGTTGCCACCAAATGGCTGACTGGTGAGTAGGTAACATATTGAACAATTTACATCAGATTCCATGGCTGACAGCAGACTTTTAGTCTGTATGAGAACCCCATGCTATTGGGCCCAGGCAGAGTTTTTGATCTAACACAAGAGTACTCAATCTGTGGGCCCAGGCAGAGTTTTTGATCTAACACAAGAGTACTCAATCTGTGGGCCCAGGCAGAGTTTTTGATCTAACACAAGAGTACTCAATCTGTGGTTGAAGTAGGGTTGGTTATTTTTCGTCAGGATGGGGAACTGGCAGAGGGCTTGTGAAGGAAGGAAAGGCAGAGGTCGGAAGCTCACTTTTGCGCTGTGATTAAATAACCAAGTGAAGATGTTACACAAATACATAAATCTGAAGTTCAGGCAAGGTTTGGGGGCTGAAGCTGTACATACAAATTTGGAAATGTGTGTATAGACAGTCTGTCTGTAAAGCTAAGAGATGTAAGACTGACTCCATGGATGGAGGGTAGACAAAGAACAGGTCCATCAAAAATATATGGATAAAGGGCAAGTATCCTCCTCTGCACTTCTACCTCTCTGCAGATGCAACTTCTAAAACTAATTGCTGTTTTAAAATTTGCTATTTATTCTTCACTATTTCCCAAGCTTTTAAAGCTATACCTGCTAACATATATTTATATCAGTACAGTTTTAGAAAAATATAATTTCTTATACTTACTGCTCACTGTATTGCTGTTTCCAGTTAAGAATATGATATGTACAGATTTCTAAATT
This sequence comes from Murina feae, assembly GCA_004026665.1. Lineage (NCBI taxonomy): Eukaryota > Metazoa > Chordata > Mammalia > Chiroptera > Vespertilionidae > Murina > Murina feae. Next base: position 5,508 of record PVJC01025443.1, on the reverse strand, counting down.
AACATGTATAAATATATCACATTCTGTTTAATCCTATATAATAAAAGACTAATATGCAAATTGACTAAATGACAGAATTATCGGTCCCTATGATGCACACTGACCATCATGGGGCAGATACTCAATGCAGGTGCTCACACAGGGGAAACACCACTCACCCAGAATCCAGGCTCACGGCTGGTGAGTGCAGTGGTGGTGGCAGGAGTTTCTCTTGCCTCTGCACAAGTCGGACATCCCTGAGGGCTCCTGGACTGCGAGAGGGTGCAGGCTGCTGAGGGACCCCTTGAGTACATGAATTTCATGCACTGGGCCTGTAGTTCTTATATAATACCCATGTTAGTGACACATAATAATTTATTCAGCCATTCTGTCTTACTGGACAGTAGATTGTTTATAGGTTCAAAAATAATATTGAAGTACATAGCTTTTTTTTGAAGTACATATCTTTTTACTGATATTATATTATTGCTTTTGTGGGATAGATTCATTGAAAAGGATTCCTTGTCATAGTGTATACATTTGTTCCTTTATTATGATACTAGAGGCCCGGTGCACAAAATTTGTGCATGGAGGGGAGTTTTCCCTCAGCTCATCCTGCACCCTCTCCAATTGGGGACATCACTCTCGCAATCTGGGACCGATGGCTCCTAACTGCTCACCTGCCTGCCTGCCTGATTGCTCCTAACTGCCTCTGCCTGCCAGTCTGATCACCTCTAACTGCCTTCCCCTGCCATCCTGATCACCCCTAATTGCCTTCCCCTGCTGGCCTGGTTTCCCCCAACTGCCCTCCTCTGCTGGCCAATTTGGTTCTTATTGGTCAGTTCCTATGCCAGTCAGCATCTCTGGTCCAATCTTTGGGCCTGATCAGAGAGGTGGGGCTGAACAGCAGTCTCTGTGCAGGCTGGGAGAGAAAGAAAAGCCCAGCTGTTGGTGAAGCTCAGAAAGAAAGAGGGAGAGAAAGAGAGAGGCAAGTACTGATCAACAGCTGCCACTGAGGCTGTGGATCAGACACTGCATCTTTCTCTGGGTCTCAGCTCCCTGGGCAGTCAGTACTAGGTTGCCAGGCTGCAGTGGGGCAACCCAGCGTTGACTGAAGGACTTCCATGTTGGTCAGCCTGCGGTTGTGATTGGTAGTTACAACCTTGGCCTTTTATATATTAGGATTTCCATTAGAGAAGTTTTTAAAAATAAGAAAAAGTCTACAAAACACATGCTTTAAAAATCAATTCTATTGCAGCAGATATGTTACTTAATGGGAGGAAACAGTATGTATCTAGGATAATATATCTTAAAGTTAAAAGAGATATCAGAATTATTTTAGTGATTTCCTCCCCAAACCTCCAAGCTATTTATTTATACAATATGATAAAGCCATAAGATGAAACATCTAGCCTATGTTTTCTAGGTAAAAGAAAAGCATTTCAGAGCCAAAAAGAAATTTTAAAATAATCTACTTATTTATACACCATGCAGGGGTGGATACATGGTCTGCAATGCTACTAATAAATTCTCCTTTGCTGCTCCTCTTTTTTTCTTCACATATCCAGGATGCTTCCATGATTCACACTTAATAACTACCTAAAATTCCTACCCCAGTTTCAGTTTTCATACATCCTGTCTCTTTTCCCATGTCTTCTTGATTTTTCATTTCACACGAAAATGTGTACAAAAGAAAATAGCCCTCAAAAAACAAGAGAAGAAAAGAAACTGAGTGGAAAGCTGGAATTATCTTTAAAAGAAAGAAGAGCAAAAAAGCAGATAAACCTCTCTGTCTATCCCTTTGTTTATTAATCACTAATTCCACATAGAATATTTCAAAAAAAATATGCAATACAATGAAACATGCAATTAAGGCCAAATATAAAAGTGAAACTAATGTGGCATACCACAGATTCCTATAGGGTAATTACACTTGAGCCTGGAACTAGACTTTGATTTGGAAGGCAATCAGAACAGAGGCGTGGACATCTGCTGAGGATGTAGAGAGCTGGAAAGTGTGTCACTCCTATTAGTACAACAACACAAATTTCAGATAACTACCAAATCACAATTTTTTTTTTTTAATGCAACAGAAAGGTAAGGCTTCCAGGTAACTAACCTGAAATCTAAGGAAAGACAGGAACCTCCAAGGAGAGGATGTACATGAGCACTTGTTTATTTTGGCACTACACCATCTGGTAAGAAGAATTCAGCTAAAAAATGTAACCACTCAGTAGAGGTCAAAGGTGGGCTAGTGCGAGGATACAGATATCTGGGAGAGACACAGACACAGGGAGTATTCACACTCAGCTCTTCTTCACAGACCTCACCAGACGTACACAACAGCAACCGGAACAAACACTTTAGAATTAATAATGTTTCATGCATGTCGTTCCTCAAAATAGAAAAATACCATTTTATGAAATTAATAGAACCTCAATACCAAAACAGAAATTTAAGAGTAAAAAAAAAAAAAAAAAAGAAATTATATACAAATTTTACCTTTTTAAAAAAGATGTAAAACCCTTAATGAAATGGCCCTGACCAGTTTGAGTCAGTAAATAGAGCATCAACCGGTGCACTGAAGGGTCCTGGGTTTAGTTCCAGTCAAGGGCACATACCTCTGTTGCAGGCTCAATCCATGGCCCGGGTCAGGACATGTATAGGAGGCAACTAATTGATGTGTCTCTCTCACATCTATGTTTCTCTCTCTGTGTGTCTCCCCCTTCCTTCCACTCTTTCTAAAATAAATGGAAAAATATCCTCACGTGAGGATCAACAACAACAACATAAGAAACTATGTTTGATTAATATTTATTTCAGGATAGGTAGAGTGAGTGAAAAATGGAGATTAGGAATGAAGGGAACAAAAAGTAAAACAATAAAATAAATGAAATAAAACTAAGGTCATAAATAGACTGATGATGCTAGTCAGCTTCACGTCTATTCTGCCTACCTGAGTTTTAATAGAAAGAGCATCTCCTAGAGCAAGGAGAGCGTGTGGGAAATCACATGAAGTGTTCTTTTTTTGGGAGATGGTCAGATATCATCCTTGGAGTAAAGTAATTTTCTTTCTACTACTCTGCATCCTCCTCCTACCAGCAGTGCCATCTAGTTGATCCTGTCTCTTGGAACAAAAACTTTATAAGGCATTTTATAATGTCAAGATCTGGCAAGAAGCCCTTAGTCTGGAGATTCTGTAAACTCTGAGGAAGCAAGACCCACATGACCAGAATTTCGCTCAAATAATGCAGAATGATAAAAATTATAAAGTTAATAAAAGTCACATCAATGAGGAACAGAATCACTTACTAGGCAAATATTATAGACAACTCTCTGCACATCTATAGATAGGAAGATAAAGACATGTAGCAACATATAGAAATAATTTCATCAGTGGAAAGTTCTATACATGTTATTTGAAAATATTAAATTAGTTTTATTCTAATGTAACAAAAGAAAAAAATGAATTGAAACAGAAATAATTGCAACCACATAAATACTTCACCACAATTTATGTTAATTTCTAAAACATACCTAAAATGTTGAGGGGGAGAGGACTATAAATTCATGAGGAATTAAAATAAAATCTTAATTAACTGAAAACTCCTGGGTATCAATGAACTCTCTAATATTAAATATAAATAAATACATAGTTTGGTACTATTTTCACCAGATATTTTTAAATATGTCTACAAATTCTTTGATATTCTTTCCACTGAGAGGTACAATTAATTTTCCCCATTCTTTCTCACTCCCTAACCCTCCTGCACACCTCTAAGAATGGGAAGAAGTAACATTTGACATTAGGACATGAAGGGCACTGGGGCTTTTGACTTTGTCTCTCTCCTAGATAACGCATTCTTGAGACAACCAGCTCTTGGGAGATGTCTATTTGATGAGTAATTGGGACTTCCTGGAAACAGCAGCAAGGGACTGAGTCCATTGCCTGTGATCCTCCAGCAGACCCACCATTCTCAGGTAAGCCATTACATGACTCAACTCTAACCAACTTCTTGACTCACGAAATTTGCTGAATCAGAACCACACAGCTAAGCCACCTCCAAATTCTTGATCCACAGGAGTGAATTGTGGCATAATAACTATCAGTTCAAAGCTGAAAGTTTTGAAGTGATTTGTAATGCAGCAATAGATCATTAGTACAGCCTTTTATCTTGAATTTAAAATTTTTGACTCATTTTTAAAGCTGTGTATTGTTTTTTCGTTTTTCTTTTCCAGAAGAGTCAGGTATTTGTCTCTGTCTTTAATTCAGATGATAATTTAGTTGAGAATAAAGTCTTTGGATCAAACTTCCTTTCTCTTACAACTTTGTCGAGGTTAACACTCCGTTTTCTGACACTGAATACACATTACTAGTTCCTTTGCCAGTTTTTCCATTTGTCCATTGAATGCTTTAATTTGATGGTCAATTTTTTTTAATGCATTCATTTTAAAAAATTTATATTTACATAGAAATTGTGAAGATCATAAAAAGACTTTCCATATACCCTATACTCAGTTTCCTGTTGTTAACATCTTACATGATTTTGAGTTGAAGGATTTAAATATTTATAAAATGAGAGGAACAATTCTGACTAGGGGTTAAATGTGGGATTGTTGCATATAGGTCGTTTTTTAAGCTCTCAACATGGAAGAGATTGCCTAGGGAGTAAGTATTGGACAAAACTTTAAGAAAACCCAAGACTTAATGTTTAGATAGAGTGGAATGAGGCTAACAAAGTAAAAGTCCCTTTGATATAAAGATGAAGTTCTCTTTTTAAGCAGAAAAGCAGAAAACTCTGCAACAATAAACATATTCAGTATTTCAAAAGAAGGATAACATTCAGAAAATTTTAGTAAAGATAGTGAAGTATCTAGAAATTTCTAATTACAATTTTCAATAAAATTTAAGGCAAAATTGCATTCATAAAAAGGACTCAGAGTAAGAGTCTTAGAGTTTAAAGAACTCTTAGTACTTAGAGTACTGACTTCAGGTTTTGCATTTCTAACTACAGGAAGCATTCCCTCTCCTGTGTGTTTGGGGGACATGTCAAATGCATACCTCTCCTAAGCACAGTCGATTAGATGAAGGATGCTTCCTTGATATGACATGCCCCAGTCGGAGTCCTTTCCCAAGCCCAGGTTAGAGTTGGAAGTGAGACAGAGTCAACTTCTCCATGAGGTTCTTGTAATAACAAATGGATGTGAAGACCACTTGGTCCCCAGTGAGGATTGTTTAGGCCGGAAAGCGGTCTGCCCTGAAATGGGCAACTTGTTCCATCCACCTCTCATTTCTCCAATCCAATCCCCATGTCGTATTTGCTATTGTATTATATAGGAAGTCGTTCTTCTGTTTTTACTTTAGCTCCAGAATGTCTACATTTTTGTTGTTATTGTTAATCTGCATTCAAAGATATTTTTTTCATTGACTTTTTACAAGAGCGGAAGGGAAGGAAGGAAGGAGGGAGGGAGGGAGGGAGGGGGAGAGAGAAAGAGAGAGAGAGAGAGAGAGAGAGAGAGAGAGAGAGA
>PVJC01025442.1:0-24741 GCA_004026665.1 Murina feae | reverse complement strand
CACTCCCTTCTGGCCTGCAAAGTTTCTGTTGAGAAATCAGCTGACAGTCATATGGGTCTCCCCTTGTAGGTAACTAACTGCTTTTCTCTTGCAGCTTTTAAGATTCTCTCCTTGTCTTTTGCTCTTGGCATTTTGATTATGATGTGTCTTGGTGTGGTCCTTCTTAGGTTCCTTTTGATTGGGGTTCTCTGCGCCTCCTAGACTTGGAAATCTATTTCTTTCACCAGGTGGGGGAAGTTTTCTGTCATTATTTCTTCAAATAGGTTTTCAATATCTTGCACTTTCTCTTCTTCTGGTATCCCTATAATTCTGATGTTGGTATGCTTGAAGTTGTCCCAGAGACTCCTTACACTATCTTCATACTTCTTGATTCTTTTTTTCTTTTCTTTTCTTTTCTTTTTTGGTTTTTTCAGCTGGGTGAGTTTTGTTTCTTTGTATTTCATATCTTTGACTTGATTCTTGCGATCCTCTCGTCTGCTGTTGGATCTCTGTATATTATTCTTTATTTCAGTCAGTGTATGCTTAATTTCTAGCTGGTTCTTTTTCATATGCTCGAGGGTCTCACTAAATTTATCGGCAATCTCTAGAATATTCTTGAAAAGTCTTATAACCGTGGTTTTGAACTCTATATCCAGTCGTTTGCGTTCCTCCATTTCTGTCTTATGTGATCTGTTTCTTAGTCTCCACATTTTGGCTTTCTGTGTTAGGTGTCCTATAGGGCCCAGTGATTCAGCCTCCCCAATCACCTGGGGTGGACACTCTTGTTGTATGCCTTTGAAGGCTGGGTGCACAGTCTTGTTGTAGTTATCACTGGGAGGTATCACTGGGAGGAAATGATCTGCAGGCTTTTCTCCTTGTTGTTTGGGGTTTGGATCTTTTGGAGTTCTGCCCCAGTTGCAGACCCTTAGGTTATGCTGAAGGCTGGCAGGCACACAGCTTGGGCGGGGTTATAGGTGGGGTGGGGCGGGGTCTCAGAGTCACAGGCTGGAGCAACCCACAATGGCTGCTCTTCCGCTGCTGATTCTCCGGGTTTGGCGCCCCGGAGTCTGCGCGCGCCTCTCAGTCCCCAAATCTCCGCGCCAGTGACTCCTGCGAACAGCACCGCCAGAAAACCGCTAGTCTTCAGCTCCGCTGCCCTGCAGCCCGCTCAGCATTCAGTGAGACCCTGGGAGTCCACAATCTCCTTCCTAGCCATGAACCCGACCGAGCGCAGCCGCCGCTCCCCTTCACCCGCGCCGCTGCGCCTCCGCGCCGCCGCCTCCATTCCGCGCGTCCCTCGGTACCTTTCAGTTTTGGCGCAGGGCGCTTCTACTCAGTCTCAAAGCATTCCTTCTCTTGCCTTCTGGTTGCAAAGCCTCCCCTCCCTTGGTTCTGGAGGATGGCCGTTTATCTGTATAGTTGTATTCAAAAATATAGTTGTGGAGGCTGTGCATTTAGGTATATACCTCATGCTGCCATCTTGGTTCCTCCTAATTAATCCCCTTTTAATGTGCATGAATTTCATGCACCAGGCCACTAGTGTGTTCACACACACACACACAGTTGAGGTTGTATCAGTTGCCATTGAAAGTGTTTGGATCCTTGGAGCAAAGTTTAACACCTGGGAGTTTGTCCCCAAGTAAAAAAAGAGGAGTGAGTTGTATGTTCATTGCAGCGCTGGTTGTAGTAGGAGAACTCAGAAGGAAGTAAAATGTCCAACAGTTGGAAAAGGTCAAGGAAATTATGATGCATTGATGGAACATTTAGCTGTTAAACATGATCATTATGAAGATTATATAGCAACAGGAAGAGAAGTATTCAGTGAAAAAGAAAATAGTATCTATGGTGTAGTTTCAGTTTCAACTACATAATTTTCACAGCCTTTGGACAAGGATGGGAAAGTCACCCAAAGAAACGTCGTCATGGCTCAGGCTGGTGGGAATGCGAGGGTCTCAGGCGAGACAGCGCCTCAGAGCTCAGCCTTTGTGGTCAGACCTGAGTGGTGATGATGCCCATTGGCCTGCTTCCTGGGGTTGTTGGAGTTCAGGAGGGCACACATGTGAAAACAGTAGTTAGTGGCTTAGTAGATGCTCTCAGAGGAGAGGAGGAACAATGATGGGAAGGACCTGGATTCCACATGGTCAGGGAGAGGAGCTGAGGCACCATCAAGCTCTGGGTCCTCCTTGGTGTGCCCACCGTGCTCCATGTTAGGTCAGATGTGGTCACATTGCCTAAAAAGTTGGGGGCTATATGTAGGCGTAAACAGTCTGATCACTTGGGTAAGAAGTGGGCATCAGCCCTCTGTATCAGGGGTTTGAAAGCAGGGGCCTTAACCCACCATATCAGGGGGTTGAAGACACATCTAACAGAGTTAGTGTGAGTTTGTTTATTTGGAAGTGTAGTGCCTGCATAAGGTGAGAGAAAAGGGAACTCACTCAGGCTCAGGCTCGCCTGCTCCAAGGTGCTCCTGCTGCTCCTGGAGCAAGAGCCAGGTCAGGGGAGTTGGCCATTGGTCTGGGCCATCAGGTGGGCCTTGGGGTTTGGGACCATACCTGGGCCTATGATGCGGATTTGGCTCTCCCTGAAGTAGGATTGCGCAGCAAGAGTGGGGAAGTGGAGGGAGAGAAGAAAAGGATCTGGGGTTGGGGCTCCAGGAGGAAGGAGCAGCCTTGTGTCTGAGGAACTGCTCTGAGAGATGGAGCTGAGGTGCCTGGGCTGAGCTGTTTTGGGATGACAGGTAGAGATTTGCAACCAGCCCAACCTTCTCTTTTCACATTGACATAGGCTGTAGTAACAAACATGCTTGCATTCTCCCCTGCTGCATTTCTCTTGCATTTGGTATTATCTATGTGGTGAGGATCAGAAGGGAAAAATAGCAACTCAAGAAAACACACTTGAAAAAAATAGGTTTAAAATATTGAGGAAGTAATGAAAGAAATACAGTGAAAAGCATAATCTTTTCTGTTCCCAGTTCTCAGTGTTTTTGCCAGCATGCATTTCAAACAAGTAGAAGATACTGCAGTGCTTCTGGATTGTGAGTCTCCTCTGACATTTAGCCATGGGGCAGGCTCCTGGCCTTCCATGGATTTTGCTGCCCCTCCAACTCCTGTGTGATGCAGATGGTTCAGGGAGAGGTAGAAAGTGCTGCCATTACATGGTCAGACTTCCCTCCCTCAAGCCCCCAGCAGGAAAAGTTGGGAGGAGGTGGTTGAGTTGGTTGTTGGTGGCAAGTAACTTCAAGCTGTGGTGATCCTCCACTATTCCCTCACCCTCTACTAGCAAGCTGCCACTCATCTGCCATGCCCAGCAGTGCCACTGTCACCGAGTTACCATGTGGATTGTGAGGTTTCCTTTCCACATTGCTTTTGTGTCTGGCTCTGCAAAAAACTCCTCCTCTTCTCCCTCCTTATGTAACCCTCTAGAATAATTTCAGGGTTGCCAAGAAGGTAAGTTGGGGAAAATATTTGTGGTAACTCCAGGACCACTGTGTTGAAAATGGAAGACTCGCCAAAGCCATTGGGCCCCGCTGAACAAACATGTTTGCCTGAATGAGTAACAGAGCTTGTGCTACCCTTGCCACAGCCTCTGCTTACCCTGGCGGTGGCTTCCCCTCTGTCTGGCCACCCAAATGTGGCACCCTTTGCCTTGCCCTTTGTGGAGGTGTGTGAGGACCACTGAGAATCATCTTGCTGTTCCCATAACCCTCAGGGGGTGAACAGTGCAGGAGACAGCTGGAAATAGGTCAAGACATTTTTGCTTTCCAGATACCAATTTGATAGCTGCAGATCCTGACTTGGAATAAATATGGTGGGACCTAGCACTGTAAGGTGGGACCTTATCCATCTGTTCATCTGTTTCATTCTTCCTTTTGTTCTTTCATTCATTAGTTAGTACTTATTATGTCTCTACTCTGTGCCAGACACTGTTCTAGGCACCTAGTTGGTGATAGTGAACAAGACCAAGGTCCTTGCTCTTGTGATGCATACCTGCAGGCGGTGAGACAGACAACAGTGAGAGAGGTGAGGGAAGTGTCAGGAGGGGTGAAGGTAAGGGAAGGCAGGGCTGGTACAATGGTTTACATTCTAGAGCTCATGGCCAGTATAAGGCAGCAGCCTGGCCTTGCTTTCTGCACTGCAGGGGAGGGGTCCTTATGAGACTGGCCATGACTTCCAGATAGGTTCCTTGATGTCAGGTTCTTGGTGTGTGAGGATTGTTGGGGGCAGTTGAAGTCTTCCCCTAGTTGGGGACTTGTGCTGTCCTCCTTGCAGGTGCTGTGCTGGTGGCCCTGTAGGAACCTCAAGGTGAAATCTTGCTGGGTGGTAGGAATCTGGCAGAGGCAGCACCAACCCAGACAAGGCCAACTTTGGTCAAATCCTGGGGAGGACTTGGCTATGTGTGTTGGGTGTGTGTGTGTGTGAGTTTTTATTTTTGTTTTTGTTTTGTGTGTGTGTGTGTTTTAATTATGTTTTTAGCTCTAGCTGGTTTGGCTCAGTGGATAGAGCGTCGGCCTGTGGAGTGAAGGGTCCCAGGTTCGATTCCGGTAAAGGGCACATGCCTGGGTTGCAGACTTGATCCCCAGGAGGGGGCGTGCAGGAGGCAGCCAATAAATGATTCTCATTATTGACATTTCTATCTCTCTGTCCCTCTCCTTTCCTCTCTGAAATCAATAAAAATATATTTTGAAAAATAAATAAAATTATATTTTTATTGATTATAGAGAGAGAGGAAGGCAGAGGGACAGAGGGATAGAAACATTGAAGAGAGAGAAACATTAATGGGCTGCCTCCTGCACTCCTCCCACTGGGGATTAAGCCTGCAACCTGGGCATGTACCCTGATTGGGAATCTAACAGGCAACATCTTGGTGAATGGGTTGATGCTCATCCATGGAGCCACACTGGCTGGGCCATGTATGAGTTTTTATTTTAATTGATTTGTGTTTTCCAAAAACACAGTTTAGTGATGTCTTAACAGCTGCCATCATTTGAACAGTTGTGTACCAAGGTTGTGGTTTGTATAGGCATTTGACTGAAAACTGGAAAAGCATGATTTCCCCTTAGAAAATGTCACCAGTGTTGTAACAGTCATTGGTCTTTGTTGGAGTTGAAATAGAATTATCTGAGAAGCCCTGGCTTTGGGGTTTGGAAGAGAAGTACCGTTTTGGGCAGGAGCTCTGCGAGAGGATGAGGCTGGGGCCCTGGCAGCCTTGGTTGTGGAGCTGGTGTTGGAGGTGATGACAGGCCCCACGTCGAGAGGGTGAGACTTGCTGTGGTTGAACTCCTGCTTATAAGGGATGCGTGCGGCACAGTTTGCTATTACCATCTGGGAGGGGCTACCTTGTGTGCAGGTCTGAGCCTACATTTGTCAGGTGCCATTGTTAAGACATCTTATCCTCCACTAGCCTAGCCATGAACTGTCCTTCCCTCCTGTGGTGTTTCATCTGGACCCGTCACATCACCACCTCTGGGTGAGGCCTTCTCCTGGGTTGGCAATGGATGTGTAGGGTCCCATAGCTACAGCAGGGGGTGGGGCTCTGCAGACCACCCCTGACAGGACAGCACAATGACCATTCTGTCCTTGTAGACACCTTCGGCTTGGGCACATCACATCCCTGGATTTAGGGTTGTCATTGGGATTGGATGAGATCAACCTGTGAGGAGCCCTGTGCACTGGATAGCAGGGTGAAGGTGGTACTGGTGGCATTAACTGCTGGGGAGGATCCGAATTGGCTGGGCACAAGGTGCCAAGCAGAACCCGTGGCTTTGGGAAGAGTGGTTCTGCCCATTGTCTCTCTGTGTGAATCTCCTCATGGGCTTGCTAAAATACAGCTTCTGATCCAGGAGGTCTGGGCTTGAGCAGAGATTGTGTGAGTGCAGTTGGCTCCTAGGGACACTGATATGGTTGACTGTAGGCTATACTTGAGAGAAGTAGTAAGAGTTTAACTCAGCTGATGGGGGGAATGTTGGGATTTCAATTTCAGTCATAGGAACTTAATTCCCATTGGAAAAAAATTATGTAGAGCTCAGGGGGAGGCACTGAAGCTATTGCCATGTCAAGAGGATAGATATTTATCACTCTGCCATTTGTGCAGATATTTGTGGGTGCTGGCCTTTCCTGTGAGCATGGGAAGTTGGCTCCCTCTCCTGGGTCTCCAGTTGAAGTATAAAACCCTGCAGGCAGTCTGGAAAGAGCTCATATCTTTAAGTTCAGCCCTTGATGACTGGTGGGCCTTTTATTTATTTTACTAGGGGCGCAGTGCACAAAAATTTGTGCACTCAGGGTGTCCCTCAGTACGGCCTGTGCCCTTTCGCAGTCTGGGACCCCTCTGGGGATGTCCACCTGCTGGCGTGCCTGGTCAGCCTGGGTGAGGGGCTGATGGCTGTTTGCAGGCTGGCCAAACCCCCCAGTGTGGACCCTCACCCCACTGGGGTGTGGCCAGCCTGGGTGACGGGCTGAGGGCCGTTTTTAGGCTGCCCACAGCCCCTTCAGGGTTCGAGTCCCTACTGGGGTGCCTGGCCAGCCTGGGTGAGGAGCTGAGGACCGTTTTCAGGCTGCTCACAGCTCCATTGACCCAACGTCCCAGCAAGGAATCAGGTTTCTGGGGTTTATTTATCTTCTATAATTGAAATACTGTTGCTTTAAGCCGAGGCCTAGGCAGGTAATGAAGCCTCCTGTTTGCTTCAGCTCCATGGCTTCTATAATTGAAACAAGGTTGCCTTAGTAGAGGCCCAGCCGGCCTAGGCAGACAGTTTACTCCTGGTACAATGAAAGCCTCCTGTTTGATCTAGTTCCATGGCTGTTGGCCTCTGTCTTGGCTGGATTAATTTGCATATAGCCGCTCTGATTGGCTGGGGGTGTGGCTTGGTTGGTGGGTGTGGCTTAGGTGTCTCAGAGTGAGGGTCAATTTGCATATTACTCTTTTATTAGAGTAGATTTTTAAAAATATATTTTTATTGATTTCAGAGAGGAAGTGATAGGAAGAGAGAGAGAGAGAAATATCAATGATAAGAGAATCATTGATCAGCGGCCTCATGCACGCCCCCTACTGGGGATTGAGCCAGAAACCCAGCATGTGCCCTGACAGAGAATGGAACCATGACCTCCTGGTTCACAAGTTGATGCTCATTCACTGAGCCACACCAGCCAGGCTGGTGAGCCTTTTATTTCGCAACATGGGAGACACTGACCCAGTTCCAGCATGGTGAGTCTCCTGCTCTTGGCTACTACACAAGTGTTTTGGGGGCACACAGAATGTCCCAGAGGGAAAAGCTGTTGTTTACTGCAGTGTGCCAGAGTCCGTCTGCTATGAAGAATGCATTACACACACTTTGCAGTTGTTGCTCAGTTCTTACTATGCCCTTAGAATGCCCAGGCATGACAGTCCTCTTCGTTTTACTGAAGTGAGAAGTGACTTTTCTACTCACTCTTCACCCCACGGGGATCTGATACCTCACCTTCAACAGAGCCTTCCTTCTCTTCGCCTACTACCTTCCTACTTTTCCAGGACCTTGTTGCACTTATCATCTGCCTCCACAGTTGTTTTACAGCTCTGTTGAGGTATAATTGATGTATAGTAAACTGTGCACTTCTAAAGTGTACCATTTGCTACATTTGACCTATAAGTACATCTAAGAAATCATCAGTACAGCCAAGGTAATAAACATATCTATAATTTCCAGAAGTTTCCTCTTATCCCTTTGTAATCTTCTTCCCAGCCCACCTGTGTCCCCAGGCAACTGCTGATCTGCTTTCTATCATTGTAGATTTGTCTAGAATTTTGTGAATCATGCAATATATACTCTTTTGTTTTATTTTAGTCTGGGCTTTTCTCTCATTCAGCATGTCTATTTTGAGATTCATGTACATTAATAGTTCATTTTTTTATTGTTGGTGGTAAACAGTATTTCATTTTATGGGCATATAATTCATTCATTCATTCATTCATTCATTCATCCATTCACATGTTGATAGAATTTAAGAATCTGCCAAAATGTCTTCCAAGGTGATTATACCACTTAAACTGCCACCCAGAAGTGTATGAGAATTCTGGTTGTTCTATGTCCTGGCCATCACTGGGTATGGTCAGTCTTTTTCATTTTAGCCATTCTAATAGGTACGTATGAGTGTCTCGTGGTGGTTTAATTTGTATATTCCTGATGTCCAGTAATGTGGTTGAGCATCTCTTCAAGTGTTTGTTTGCTATCTTTATTTCTTCCTTAGTGAATGACTTGGTTATTTGTTTAGATCATTTGCCCATCCTCCCCTTCTTTTGGGTTCTTTGTCTAATTATTGACAACTTGAGAGAGTTTTTATATGTTTTAGGTACAAGTCCTCTCTTAGATATATGATATATGATATATTTTACACACACACACACACACACACACACACACACACTAGGGGCCCAGTGCACAAAAATTTGTGCACTCGGGGGGTCCCTCAGCACGGCCTGTGCCCTCTCTCAGTCTGGGACCCCTCTGGGGATGTCCACCTGCTGGCGTGCCTGGTCAGCCTGGGTGAGGGGCTGATGGCTGTTTGCAGGCTGGCCAAGCCCCCCAGTGTGGACCCTCACCCCATTGTGGACCCTCACCCCATTGGGGTATAGCCAGCCTGGGTGATGGGCTGAGGGCCGATTTTAGGCTGCCCACAGCCCCTTCAGGTTTTGGGTCCCTACTGGGGTGGCTGGCCAAGCCCCCCAGTGGGGACCCTCATCCCATTTGGGTGTGGCCAGCCTGGGTGATGGACTGAGGGTTGTTTTCAAGCTTTCAGTCTGCCCATAGCTCCCATTGACCCAATGTTCCAGCAAGGCTGGCTGAAAGCAGGTTTCTGGGGGTTATTTATCTTCTATAATTGATACTGTTGCTTTAAGCCGAGGCCTAGGCAGGTAACGAAGCCTCCTGTTGACTTCAGCTCCGTGGCTTCTGTAATTGAAAGAATGTTGTCTTAGTAGACTCTAGGCAGGCAGTTTACTCCATCGCTGGTGCAGTGGAAGCCTGCTGTTTGCTTCAGCTCCAAGGCTTCTATAATTGCAACTATGTTGCCTGGAGCACAGAGAGGCCCAGCCAGCCAGCCGGCCAGCAGACAGTTTACTCCAGGTGCAAAGGAAGCCGCCTGTTTACTCCAGCTCTGTGACTGCCGGCCTCCATCTTGGCTGGATTAATTTGCATACAGCCACTCTGATTGGCCGGTGGGTGTGGCTTAGGCATCCCATAGAAATGGTCAATTTCAATATTACTCTTTTATTAGATTAGATATATATATTTCTCAGTCTGGGATTTATCTTTTCATAACTGTCATTTTTGAAAAGCAAAGATTTTAAATTTTGGTGAAATCCAATTTATGTTTTCTGTATAGTTTGTGCTTTCTGTCATATTTTAAGTCTTTGCCAAACTCAAGGTCACTAAGATTTTCCTCCTACATTTTCTTCTAGATGTTTTATAGCTGCATGGAGGCAAGCCTAGGCTGACTTTAAAAGGTTAGGTTAGCAGGTTAGGTAAAAAATGAAAATGTGACCAGGTATGTCACAAGTACCCTTGCTTCCTTATTTGAGCAGGGGCATAATATTTACTGTGGAGGTTTGTGGTCTCAGAGGAGACCATCATGTGGTACAGGACAGATGTCCAGCATGGTGCTGGCAGGTGATGCCTAGGCAGTAGGAGCTGCCTGCATGTTTTGCTCCAGTAACCTTAGATTTGCTCCTCCTGGGAACACTGAGCTGCTTACTGAGTGCTCCTTTCCTGGAACCTTCAAAGTGCCCTTGATCTCCCCAGACTGACCCCTACCCAAGGCAGGAAAGTGTGGACATAGTTTCTGTATGAGCTGTGAAGCATAGTGCACGTCAGACCTTGCTCTGTAGAACTCTCAGAGAGTCTGTGCTTCTGTGTGGGAAGGGAATGAAGGGCTGTTTTGCCAATGCCTTCCCTTCCTCTCAACCTCAGCAACTCTGGCATTTGTTTCTAGGACAGGATGGTCTCTAAGATCAGCTTCTTATTAAAGTACTAGAGGCCTGGTGCACAAATTCATGCATGGGTGGCCCTCAGCCTGGCCGGCGATTGGGGTGGATTGGGCTGGCTGCAGGAGGTCGGCTGCCTAGGGAAGGAGGGGCCTTGGGAGGTTGGCTGGCTGGCATTGGAGGTGTGGAGGGTGCGCAGGAGGTTGGCTGGCTGTGGAGAGGGGCCACAGAAGTTGGCCAGCCGGCCGGGGGGCGGGACTACAGGAGGTTGGCTGTGGGAGTGTACTGACCACAAGGGGCAGCTCCTGCGTTGGTGTTGAGTGTCTGCCCCCTGGTGGTCAGGGTGCATCATAGCAACCAGTCGACTGGTCATTCTGGTCATTCAGTTGTCATGGTCACTTAGACTTTTATACATCCAGAGAAGTACTTGAATCGTAAGTTTTACATCTCAGTGAATGTTTATGAAGTCAATGCATCCAAGTAACCCCCATCCCGGTCAGGTCAAGAAATAGAGTATTTCTCTAGAGGCCACTCTTCTTCCATCTCCTGATCACTCTCCACTCCTCAGCCCTCTAACCCTACACACACACACACACACACACACACACACACACACACCCTCACTTCCTTGACTTCTGTCACCACCACGAAGTCTTGCACTCCAGTACAGAACATATTCTTTCGTTTCTGGCTTTTCACATGATAGTTTTGAGATTTATCGTTGATGTTGTGCGTAGCATTAGTTCCTTCATTCTATATTGAATAGCTAAGTCATGATTTAGTCATCACTTACACTTTGGCCGTAGCCATGGGGGTGTTTTTCAGTTGTGGTTGTTGTCAACATGCTGACCCACCATTCTTGGTACTAATGTTTGTTGACATATACCCTTGAGTGGAATTGCTGGGTTGTGGAGTATGTGTGTCCCATCTTACATTGAAGTCTGAAACAGAATATCCAGGCTCACCCTCCTGTTCCATGGGTGACAGTGTCCTTGGTTCGCTCCACAGTGGCCCCAGTTGCAGGAATGTCCACTGAGAAGATCCTTTTGCCCTCTGCCATTACTCTGAGCCACACACACAGCCAGGAGTATGGGATGGGATAGCAAGTTTGGGGAGGGGTGGCCTCCCAGCACTGCACTAGGGCCATAGAGGAGCTTAGGAGTGAGTGAGCTGGGCATCCCTGGCTTGTCCCTTGAGGACGCAGAGTCTCTAAGGACTGTGGTCACTGTTCCATTCAGGACACAAGACTTAATCTGCACTTTTCCTAACATTCTGCCCGGTTTTCCCAGCTCATAGAGAAGCAGGTTCAGGTTGGTGGCTGATCTTCCTTATATCAGAGTTGGGCTCCACTCTGTCTCTGCCCAGCACCACTGCTGGGCATTCTCGTTGGCAGCACAGGAGTGTACTGTTTTCACCTTGCTGTTTCACTTAACAGTCTCTTAGATGTTGGTCCCCATCAGTTCCTAAAAAGCTGGCTCATTCTCATTTTGAATCGCCCATTTTCTAGGTTCATGTGGGTTGAGCATTGTGTGTGCCCCTCATGAGCATCGTGTCATTCCATCTTGTCCAGCTGGTATGCTTACTGGCTGTTCCTACAGGAGCTAGGCTGGGAGGGAGCAACCCTCACCCGGCGTACTGTCATCAGATACACTGCCAACTAGACCCTTCTGTGAGTATGTCTGGCAGAAATAAATGCTCTATTTGGTATTCAGGCTTTCCAGTAGGGATGAGAGTTGAGAGTTCTCAAAAAGGGCTGAATTACAACCAGCATTGTACATCCTGTTGACCTAATTCAGGGGTCAGGAGAGTTCATAGTTTTGTTGGGAAGAACTGCTGAGATATAAAGCTTGGGGCTGTGGAGAGGAGTGCTGCCTCTCCTTGTCTGCAAGCCTCTTTTGAAGAGGTCTTATGGATGGCAGCCACTCCACTCGTACTTGAGCCCTGAGTCTTGGGCTTTCTCTTCTTGTTCTGCTTATGGGGCACAGGCTATGCTCTGCCTGGTGCCCGGGCCCAGGCAGGCGTTTCCATCCCCTGTGCTGAGTTACAGGTGCAGTTGTATGCTCTGGCCATGGGTTCTTTGTGGACAGTCAGGTCAGTCAGATGGTGGGCATGCTCCAACTGAGGATGCCTCTGGGGAACAGATGGGCCCCACTGATGAGGAAGTGATATTGTGCTTTTGCAAATGGTGAACTTGGTGGCCGCACAGAGGATACCCTGCGCCCCAGTGTCGTTCTTCCTCTTAGAGAGACTTTGCTCCTGTGGCTCTGAGGCTTCCACGGGCTCCTGGTAGAGGATGATGCTTTTGTGAGGCAGAGTGCTGGCATGCATCTGCCCGAGGGAGGTTCCCCTTGCGCCAGCCTGGCTGTGGGACCAAGCAAGGCAGAGTAGGGCCAAGGAGGCTACACATTCCAGAGCTGAAAAGGAGGATCAAGCTGCACTGATTTCTAGTACTCAGGGAGACTGGGTGAAACTGGGGCTGTGCTCTTAGAGGCCCTCTAGGGGGTATAGTGGCCACCTCTTGTACCAGCTTGTGTTGGAGGTAGTTTGAGTCATAGAACAGCATCTGCAAGGGAACATATGTGGTTATCAGAAGCAGGAAGACTTGCTGTAGTTGAAAATGGTGCTGCTGGTACAAAATCACACACACTTGTCCAACAGAGCCCAGTTTGATTCACCGTCCCCACACCTTCAGCAGACACGACTGATGCCTGCTGTGTGACTGGCAGGGAACCATGACTCAGCTGGGGATGGCATTAAAAAGCTCAGCACATTGAAAGACTCACAGTCTGGTTGCTTCTGGGTGCCATCTGTGGCATGTTTTAGCTTGGAAGGACAGCTTGTTTGCTGAATACTTCCAAAAGTCTTTTGAGCTAAGTGGTTTTGTAAGTTGTAAGTTTTGTAAGACCATTATGCATTTAAAAGAGGGGAAAAAGACAATTTTCACATTGTTGGTTTTTTTAACTAAACTGGTTTTTATTGATGACCTGTCTTCCTTGGAGCCCACTGAACAAGTTGGTGTGGGCAGTCAGAGGACTGTCCAGACAGTGAGGCTGGTGAGTTCGCCCTCAGTGTGCGCCATCTGGGGCCTGGAGGAGAGCAGGCTCCAGTGCCTCATCATTAGCACTAAGTGGCTTGCAGCTCAGGGTGAGCCTTGGTGGGTGGGCGTGGGTCTCCCTGGCTCTAGGGAGGAAGGCAGAGGCAGCCTGGAGACCATCTGATGTGCTTCTGGGCATGCTGGGCATGAAGCTGCTGGCCCTGTGTGGCTTCAAGGAGCTCTTTGTAACCTGTGCACTTCCCTGTTGTAGTGGATTGGGGAGAGTGTGTGAGTGGGATGCCGATATGAGGCCAAAGTCCACAACCTTCCAGCTGCATGGTGAGCCCTGGACCCTCAGTTTCCTTATTTGTAAAGTGGGTTTCAAGAATAAAAAGCCGGAGCTTGGACCCTGGAGGAACCCAACAAGTAGGGATCCTGTGAGAGTCAGGCCAGGTGGTCCCACTGGTGCTTAGACTTCAGGGAGTGCAGGGTTTCCCCATTTTCATCACAGCTGTACATGTCCAGCTGCATGACAGAGGTTGGGTATTTCTGGTGGAGTGGTACCCCTTGATGCATGGAGAAGAGGGAGCCATGAACCAGGGCCTTACAAGCCCCAAAATTTGGTGTCTCGGTTCTTTGTTTTGCATGTGGGTGGAAGTCCCCAACCACGTCCCCCCGTCCCCCTGTCCCTCCGTCTCCCCCCTCCCGGGGCGGGGGGGGGGGTAATTACTCAGGGCTTGTGATTTACCTGCCTCTCCCTGAAATAGATCGAAGCCATCCACAGTTGGACAAGGGCTTTGGTGTGGCTCGTGGTTGGCCATGACGTCAAAAGACAAGGATCCCTCTTGCCAACTCTTCCATTCATGGCTGACACCCTCTGGAGAGCCCCTTGTAGACTCTGAAGCACTCCCCACTATGATGGCTGCGGCAGGTGGGCCTCTCTTGCTTGAAGGAGCTGCACAGCCAAGTTCTGGCCTTCTGGGCTCTTTAGGTGGGAGACCCAGACCCCACGCCCTTTTCTACCCCAGGAGTGCAGGCTGTTCTGGCTCCATGTGCCTGATAGTTTGAACTCCTCAGGAGACAGGCTTACTATAGAACCACTTACTCCCCAGCCTCTTCCCCACACACGCACCAGGTGGTGCAGCACAAAGCCACTGTGAGGAATCGGAAAATGGTTACCTCATCACTTCACCTCCACACAGCTGCCCTGACATTCCAGGTCTAGTGAAGTATCCCATCCAAATGTAAGGAAATACATGTATTTAAGTAAACTTTTTAAAGACTGTGGTAAGTTTCAAACATAAACCTAGAATAATGTAACTATCCTGGTATCAGTAGATACCAACTTACCAGATCAACATTGTTTCCTCTGTTCAGCTTCCTCCAACCGACACCCAAGTGGGTTATTTTGTAGCGAGTTCCAGATAGCATCGTAGCTTTAGTAAATAGTAAAAAATGTGTCATTAAAGATTAGGATGAGCAGTGTACCTTTAATGTTCACATGGAATGTAGCATGCTGTGGAGTTTTATGCAGGTTCCTTCATTGCTCCCACGAGACCCAGAGTGTGGGAGGATAGGACATCACCTGAGGAGGAGTGTGGTACCCAGCACTGGCATTGTCCAGACTTTTGTCCAGACTGCTTCTGAGGGCTGTTCTCCTGTCCTGGGACTGTTGTCTGTGTGTGTCCAACCCCCTGCTTCCCGTTCGCTGTGAGTCGAGCAACAAATATCTTCAGCCAGGCTAGCTGGAGTAGTGATTTAGGTGCTGAGGGGCTTTCTGAGAGTGAAGCTGTTTTACTTCCTTTGTGCCTACTCTTGCTTTTCATGTGTGGGAATTCTCCATTAGAACCTGTAAGAGCCCAGGAACTGTGCTGGCAGTGTGGATGGAGCATCCTCCCCAGCCCCTAGTGAGGATGTGCCCAGTGAGGGTTCTTTGTTTCCCCTCGCCTGAGGCCAGGAGGTGCCTTAGTTTAGGGTTTGCCTACATGTTTGATGCTAGAGACACTGGCTGTCTGAATGGACAACCATGTTTAAGCTGTCTGAATCCAGTATAAAAACCATCAGCAAGGTGGTTATGGAGTTAATCCCACCAGTAGTCATGGGTAACTTTGTAGACACCTGTGTCACACCTAGGATGACTTCTTGCCCTTCCTTTACAGTGGACACCTCAGGTCTTCTTTGAGTCTTGCCCATCGCGTCGTCTGTCCTGCCTGCTCTCTGCCATTCCGGAGTAGCTTTGTCCCACCTTGTACCTCCTCTGAGGACATTTAGGTATCTGTGTGTGGAGCAAATGCCACCACACCGGGGATTCCATGACTAGGCAATATTTATTTCCAATAAAGAGGACAGTAAATACAGAAAACAAATGGGTTGAATGAATGGGTTGAGAGAACGTGAGCAGTTCACACAGGAAGTCATCATTGGCAGAAAGGGATGTGATACTAGGCTCACTAATTGTACAGGAAACACAAATTAGTTTGCATCTATTGCGGGAGCCCTAATGAGGAAATGAGACGCTGCAGTTTTCAGACTCCCTGGTGTGTGGATTCACTCCCTTTTGGGAAAGCCGCTTGGCGGCTGGTTTTGAGGTGTGTGTGTTTGTTTTACTGGGAAGATTCCCAAGGCATCCACGACTGCAGCAGGCTGCATGTGGCCCTCAGTCCTGGCCTGCAGACTTATTCCAAAAATGGCTCAGATGCTCCCTCCCCATACAGGATGGAGCGGTGTATGTGCTGTGGTGATGAGAGCATGTGTTTTCATGCAGACAAGTAGGTGGTCTTTGGGGTGGTGGTAGCAGTCAGCTCCCATTTGGGCTGGAATTGATAGAATGCAGGCTATGTTCTCCTGGCATCCTCGCTCATGCCACTGTCTTCATTCTGGTTCCCTCCCCCCTCTCCAGGCTTTGTTGCCTTCTCATCATCTCACAAGGCCCTAGGACCTCTGCCGTAGGAGACCCCACTCAGGTGATGCCTTTGCCACAGGCATGCCTGCCTGTCTTCCAGCTGACACCCACATCCTTGCCGAGGATCTGTGCTGGGCTTTGGAGTCCTCAAGCCTGGATGGGAGCCCCCTTTGGCATGTCACCTAGGTGTCTCTGCTACCCACAGGCCCTCTCTATCCAGGGCGGGAGGGCTGTTGCTCCTGGGTGGGTGGGTGGGTGGGTGGGTTGATAAGACGGGTTCAGGAGCCTTCTGTTTGTGGTCAGGCCACTGCCTACCAACAGGCTGGCTGAGGTGACACTGCCAACTGGATCGGATGCTGCACAGACCTCTAGGATTCTTGCCTGTCCAGTGTGGTAAGGGCCAGGGCTCAGGGTCAGGCTCCTGGCAGCATTTTTCAAGGTCTGCAGACTGACTCTATCTGGAATGTCCAAGTACTGCTTCCCACACAGGGCTCAGTGCCCTGTCTGTCATGGCCAAGAGTGGGGCAGAGCCAGAGGGGCGAGCCCCTCAAGGAGGTTCCGAACTTCCATGAAGTGGGGGCAGGAGGAGGGAGACGGGGGTAACGTTGTCCACAGGGCTGAGGGCCTCTGTACACCACCCAAGTTACGGCAGAGCCTGCAGGCCTGTCTCAGCTCCTGTGAAGCTTCCAAGGAGGGCCCTGGCCTTAGGGTGTCTGCGGCACCAGCTGGCTGCCAGTCCCAGGCTGCCCAGGTGTTCTGCCTCTCCCTCCTTTCTGGCAGTGGGACAGCATCTGCCCAAGGACAAGGACACTCTGTGCTGCTGGGCTTGCTTTGTGGCTCCTGCTGGTCCAGGAGTGTATGGGGACCTAGGGCTCTAAATATACCACAGTGAGGTCACTAGGGTGGAAACAGGCCATGTGGCAAGCCCAGGACCCTGTCAGGGTGAGTCCCAGGACTGGGGACAGGGAGCTGGTGGCCTTGCTCTCCTCACCATGCAGTTTCCTTTTGCACCACATCCCTACTCGAAGGCACATTGAGGTGTGTAGGGGCTTGATTGTGTCTCCTCTCAGATCCACCCCTTTAGCTCAGTTTGGAGTAGCTTTCTAGAGGCAGCCACAGCCCCAAATGAAAACATGAGACGAGGCCATTGTTGCCAGGGTGCAAATTGGCCCCTGGCACAAGGGCAACTTTGTGAGAGCTCTGTTGGGCACAGTGAGGGCTACTGTCGTGATCTGTGGTCACTGTGCAATTTACACCCACACTGCCTTTAGCTGGAAATGGGGCGGATAAAAAAAAAGCCAGGAATACACAATGCCAGCAGAGTAACAGCCCACATCCTAGTCACCAGTACCTGGGCACGTGGTACCTCACATGGCAAAAGGGACTTTTGTGACGGAGCAGACCTGGATTGTCCAGGGGGGCACAGCCTGGCGTCATCAACTAAACAAGGTGGTTATGACATATGGAATCTGTGCAAGCAGAGACCATTTCCTGGCTGGTCAGAGGTGTGATGCGGGGTTGGAGCACAAGCCTGGAAATGCAGTGCCTACCAGAAGCTGGGAATGGCCTTCAGATGACAGCCACAAAGAGAACAGGGACTTCCGTTCTGCAGCACTGGGGAACGGAATTCTGCCAACACCCGAAGGAGCAGGAAACGAGCCCCAAAGGAGGGTAGTCTGCCAACATCTCCCCTCCTGATCACAGCCCAGGAAGACCCGAGCACACTTTCAGGCCTGGGATGATGCGTGCATTTAGTTTAAGCCGCTCAGCCTGTGGGCATGTATGAACACTTTGGCAGCAAAAGGAAACTCGTACACCACGGTGCTGGCAAAGATAGAAGGATATGGGAAATAGGCTTCCTCACCTTCCAATGGGAGCAGCCTCCCTCCAGCTGATTACAGTAGTTCATGGCCTGGGAGCCCACAGCCCCTCTGGTTACTTGTTAGCCCAAAGTCACATCTGATAAAGGTAGTGATAGCAGCTTTGTCTATAACAGCCAGTGAAAACACCTAAGTGTCCCCCAACTGTCCCTGCTCGGTGGGACCCCCCTCACTGGGAAGCTGAGCAAAAGGTGGGGGTCTGTGCTGCTGGGCATTGCAGACGTTAGTGAGAAAGAGCAAGACATAAAACCATGTTTTGTTTTGTTTTGTTTTGAAATATGTGATAAGTATGTGCAGAGGCTTTGTATGCAATGAGTATTTCTTGGAATGCTGCAAGAAGATGCTGCAGTGCTTGGGAGGGAGATGTACCTTTCCTTACTGTGTCATGTCTACATAACGGCTGTGTGGTGTGTGTGTGTGTGTGGGGGGGAGTGATGTCCTTACTGTGTGATTTTGGTGGGAGAAGGGGCTTACTCCAGATGTGGGCTTCCCCATTCCAGCCAGCCCACTAGAAACCTGCAGCTGCTCGGTTGGTGGAGATGTCGAGTTCTTATTCTCTATTCAAATCCTTCAGCAGGAATGTTTTGTCAACATGTACTACTAGGCTAAGGCCTGCCTCTTCATTAGCAGTGTCTTTTAGTAAACCTAAGTTCTTGGATTTTGATTAAGATAGTTTCCAGTTAGTCCATGTTTTTTCTTGAATGGTTAGTGTTTGGGGGTTCCTAAGAAATCTTTGTCTACCCCAAAGGGGCAAAGATCTTCTCTTGTTTCTTCTAGAAGCCTGAGAGTTTTTGTTTTCATATTTAGGTCTATGATTCATTTTGAGTTAATCTTGAGGTGCTTGGTGTAAGTGGTATCAGCCACATATATATTTTTTAATATGTCTTTATTGATCCCAGAGGAAGGGAGAGGGAGATAGATAAAAACATCTGAGTGCCTAACTGGTTTGGCTCAGTGGATAGAGCGTTGGCCTGCGGACTGAAGGGTCCCAGGTTCGATTCCGGTCAAGGGCATGTACCTTGGTTGCGGGCACATCCCCAGTAGGAGGTGTGCAGGAGACAGCTGATAGATGTTTTTCTCTCTCACTGATGTTTCTAACTCTCTATCCCTCTCCCTTCCTCTCTGTAAAAAAAAAAAAAAAAAAATCTATGAGAGGGAAATGATTGGTTACCTTCCTGCGTGCGCACGCGCGCGCACACGATCAAGCCTGCAACTCTGGCATGTGCCCTCACACTCCAGCCGGGTAGCCATATATATTTTATGTGATACTTCCCCCCCTCCGTGGTTTGAACTCCATTTTATTAGTATACAAAAGCTGTAGTTTGCTCATTTCTATGGCTCTGGAATTTCTCACTCTGTTCCTTCAAACTCCTAGAGGACAGTGGTGTCATCATAACGTTTAAACATGTCACCTGCAACTTTCTGTATCATCTCCTATCTGTAAAATGTGATGATAATAGTATCAATGACAAGCACATTGTGACAACCAAACCAAGGTGGTGACATATGGGAACATGTATTAGTAGGACAGGGCCTATCTTGAAGCAGTATCATAAAGGATTATAATTGCTTGGTCATAAGATATACATACATGTTTGTACTATACAAAGCCCATCGCTCCCCAGTCAGCTGTGCCAAGAACTCCCTGACATTGTCAGGTACCATTTCTGCCAGGTGGGTGTGTACAGTGTGTTCACTTGAGGGTTCGATCTACACTTCCTGATCACTAGGAGACTTGAGCACTGATCTCCAACCTCCTGTGTTTTGCTCAGGGTCTCTGTATGTTCCAGATTGGGATCATTGGGGCCTTGTGTCATCTTTTGTCCCACTTTGACTTTTTGCTCTTTTTATAGTTTCTTTGGATGAACTCTAAAGGTCTTGTTAAGGTAGCCAAATCTATTGGATTATTATGTATCAATATTTTCTTTTAAACTTAGTATATTTTATGTAACACTTTAGCCTCCCACCCCATCAAATGGCAGAGTAGAGCGTGTCTCTTTGATCAAGAGCAGATCTTGTTTCATTAATGTCATGAGTTTTGGTTGTGTGACAGACACTCGAGAGTGTGGCCATGTACATGGATAGGAGAGTGAGTGCTGGGTGCCATGTTGCCCCCGGGCCGAGTTGTGCAGCAGGGGCTTCAGAGATGCCAGCGCCACTGACTCTTGGTGTGGGAGAGGTGGAGCAGGCTGGGGTAGGAAGAAGGGCAGGGGTGTGATGAGTGGCTCTTGTCTTACAGATCCGGAACATGGTGGCGGTGTTGGAAGTCATCTCCAGCCTGGAGAAATACCCCATTACCAAAGAGGCACTGGAGGTGAGTGTCCCAGCCCACAGCACGTGCTTGAGAGTGTCATCTTTTCTTGCGTACTGAGGAAACTGGGGTGGGGGTGGGAGTGGGGGTTCAGTCCCAGAATTGGGGTTCCATCCTCCACAAGATGCCCTACACTCTTGGGGAAGGGATGAGGAGGGTACCCAGGGGAGACTGCAGTGGGTGTTGCTGGCCGTGGGCTCTTTCGTTTGCTGTTGCCTTTCCCACAGTGTACTATCATCCAGAAAGCTTCCTTGACAAAGGGTCCTTGCAGTGGCCTTGGCGCCAGCAGCCTGCAGGATGGTACTTTGAGAATGCTGCCTCTGGCCCTGGGACCCTAGGGTCTGAGGACTATATTTGAGAATTTAGATGTCACAAAGGATCCAAATTCCCCGTAGGTTTTGTGTCTGGTAAGCCAGTGGTTTAGGGGCCACAGGGGGACTCTGTCTCAACATAAGTGCCATGGTCTTTCTCTGGTTGTAGGAGACGCGACTTGGGAAACTCATCAATGACGTCCGCAAGAAGACCAAGAATGAAGAGCTCGCCAAGCGGGCCAAGAAGCTGCTGCGGAACTGGCAGAAGCTCATTGAGCCTGTGCACCAGAATGAGGCAGTGCTGCGGGGGCTGGCAGGTGCCCCTGGCTCTGCTAACGGGGGTGCCCACAACTGCCGGCCAGAGACGGGGGTGGCCAGCACACCTAAGAGCATCCATGACCTGAAGAACCGCAATGACATCCAGAGACTGCCCGGGCTGCGGCCCGACAGGCTGGGCAGTCGCAAGCGCCGGGGGGACCAGCGTGACCTTGGCCACCCTGGGCCACCTCCCAAGGTCTCCAAAGCAAGCCATGACCCCCTGGTTCCCAACTCATCACCTCTCCCCACCAATGGGATAGGTGGGAGCCCCGAGAGCTTCCCAGGTCCCCTGGACAGTGGCAGGCACGTGGGCCCTGAGGGCAGCTGCCTGGAGCAGGGCGAGAATGACAAGCACAGCGTCAAGATCCCCATCAATGCTGTGAGGCCGCACACCAGCTCCCCAGCTCTGGGCAAGGCCTCTGGGCCCTGCTTGCAAAGCAAGGCTGCAGTGCTACAGCAGCTGGACAGGGCGGACGAGACCTCGGGACCTCCCCACCCCAAAGGGCCACCTCGCTGCAACTTCAGTCCCCGGAACTCACGGCACGAGGGCTCCTTTGCCCGGCAGCGGAGCCCATACTCACCCAAGGGCTCTGTGCCCAGTCCCTTGCCTCGGCCCCAGTCGCTCGATGTCACGCAGGTGCCGTCACCATTGCCACCTGCCCAACCATCCACACCCCCTGTGCGGCGGCTAGAGCTGTTGCCCAGTGCTGAGAGCCCAGTGCACTGGCTAGAGCAGCCTGAGGGCCACCAGCGACTGGCAGGGCCGGTCTGCAAGGCAGGGCTGTCAGCAGCTGATCCCATCCTACCCCGGGCTGGCTTCTCCCCAGACTCTTCTCGGGCGGACAGTGATGCAGCCTCCTCTGGTGGTTCAGACGGCAGAAAGAGGAGGAGGTCCCGGCCTCGTGACTACACCGTGAACTTGGGCGGCCAAGTGGCCGAGGCAGGCGTCAAACCTGTGCGATTAAAAGAGCGGAAGCTCACCTTTGACCCCATGACGAGACAGATCAAACCTCTGACCCAGAAAGAGCCAGTGCGGGCCGACAGCCCTGTGCACACGGAGCAACCCAGGACAGAGCTGGACAAACCCGAGGCCAAGGCCAGCCTCCAAAGCCCCTTTGAGCAGACGAACTGGAAGGAGCTGTCACGCAATGAGATCATTCAGTCCTACCTAAGCCGGCAGAGCAGCTTGCTCTCATCTTCGGGTGCACAGACCCCAGGGGCCCACCACTTCATGTCTGAGTACCTGAAACAGGAGGAGAGTACCCGGCGTGGGGCCAGGACGCCACACGTGCTACTGCCTCCAGGCCCATCCTCCGACCTCCCGGGGCTAAGCCGCCAGGTCACGCAGAACGATCTGGACAGAATCCAAGCCCACCAGTGGCCAGGGGTGAATGGGTGTCAGGACACACAGGGTAACTGGTATGACTGGACGCAGTGCATATCGCTTGATCCGCATGGCGACGATGGGCGATTGAACATTCTGCCTTATGTTTGCTTAGACTGACTGGCCCCTCAGCCTCTAAGTGCATTCCCATCTTGCAGTTAGCGGGAGGGTGGCCAGGCCTGGAAGCCTCCGGTGGTTTGGAGCCCAGCTGAGGCAGAAAGGAGGGGCGGGGGTCTAGAGGTCTCTCTAAGCTCTTCCCTCAAAATTCTCCTTCTTTTGTGAAATGCTGCTACCAGTTTACTAACAAAATTACAAAGGAAGGACCGCGTGGAAGGAAGGCCGGCAAAGTGAGTTCAGAACTCTATAGCAAACCAGCTATAAAACGCGTCAGTTCCCCACCCCAGGAGAGGTGCGGACACTGCCCAGCATCCATGAGCTGGGCCCTCAGTTGCAGGCAGGCACAGAAACCCTGTGGGAGAAGTTACCTTTGACACAGTGACAGAAGCATGCATCTCATCTCTCTGCATTTTCAGTTTTCATTTGACCCTGAGTGTCTGAGGCAGTGGGCAACCTCATGGCCTATTTGCACCCCATGCAGCCAGTGTTTCCATCATGGTGCCGGATGTAATGAGCTGCTGGCATCAGGTGGGCCCCAGCCAGCCTGTTTAACCCACACTCCATGGGCATCCACACATTAGTATTTCGTTTCAGTTCAAACTCACTTTTTAAAGAAATGCTGCAAAAAATGTGTTTTCTAGAGTTAATTTTATTCCATTTCACCACCAGCCAAATAGTTTTCCTTTCTACTTTTTCATTTTCCCTTTTCTGCACATATCTAGAAAACGTTACCTTTCTAGAGTCTCATCCCCAAAACAAAAAGTTCCCACAGGTGCTACCGGTGTGTAACGCTGTACTGTTGGCAAGGAGACCTGTCTGTGCGCTGGAAACACTCATGACCATTCCTTTAGATTCGTTTGCCTTATGGTTGTCATAACGCGATTTGCAAAAACAAGGAGCCTTAGTGAATGTACAGTATCTAGACTTCTGTGTTCTCCGGATGCAGAAGGGAGCAACTTTGCTATTTGGTCCAGTAAGTGGACACCTTGTGATATAAATGTGGAAATAAAAAATAAAAAAAAACCATTTGCACAAACCGGTCTGAGAATCACTTCTAATTTGATCCTTTACAGCCAAATCTGTTTTTTTCTGGATGGGCCAAGAAAACATGTTCAAGGTTTGGGCTCTACAATATGAGTCTGTATAGAGGTGGGTAGGCAAAGTGACCAAGTCAGCCTGTTAACATTCTTCATGGACACTGACCTCCATCTGCCTTTCATTTATTCAGCATCACGTTGCCTCTCCCACCTCGAGTCACGTACTGGTTTTGGGTGATAGAGATCAAGGGTCCACATCAAGGAATATTATCCTGTCTCCATCCAGGCCTCACCTGCCCCCGAGAGATTTTTGTGACCTTTACTTACCCCCTGAAATACTTGTAGTTTTTACATGGCATGGCACAGAGCCACGTCTGGCAGCAGACCTCTTGGCCCTGGCCCCAAGCTGCCAACTCCCCATGCACACCTGGGGCTTAGATTTGATTTTTTTTAAATAACTTTTCTTCCTTGACTAAAGGGATAATAAATAATCATTTAATTCTCCACCTTTGTCCCTGGAACGATAAGATGACTTTGGTTTTCTAGGTTTTCCACTCCAGGATGGTCATTTTGGACATATCTACTTAATTTCACAGATGAAGCAGCGAACCCTTAAGAAGGGTAATCTCATAGGATGAACCCAGAGGTTCAGTCAGTCCAGAGCCACAGTTCTAGAGCCAGTGGGGTTATCTGACATAGCCTTCCTTGGTTTGGTGTAGGACACACCCACCCCCAGAAGGCAGTGTGTGAAGTGGCTTTGAGGGCAGTCTGAGGCTGAACTCTGGCCCTGCTATCTACCAGTTGTGTGGCTCACTTCACTCCTGTATGTGTCCCCATTTGGGAGATACAAGTGCTTGCTTCAGAGTTGTAAGACTAAGTTAAATGATCAAAAGCACTTCAGTGGAACCATCTGTGCCATGGAGTAACTAGTTACTTTCCTAACCTCAGTGTGCCTGTTTTTCTCACTCTTAACGTGTGGCTGTCTGAGGAAGTGGCATTACTCTGTGACAAATGGTGATCTGCACAGCTGGGAGATGTGAGGGTTTAGGTTAGTGTGACAAGTATATCCTTTCCTCAGACCTGGGCTTTGGGACAGGTCTCTGCTCCTTGCTGTAGGGACCACCTCTCCTGTCTGAGTACCCAATTAAGTCCCATGGTAGATATTGTCTGCCTTTGAGAAATCTAGTTTAAGATAGGTTTCTCCTCCGACATTATGGAGATCAATGCATTGCCACTTTCTAATTGGCCAACTAAGGACACTGAGAGAATGTTAACACCGTATCCCCGAGCCCACTCCCAAAGTTATTTAGTATGTGACTTTTGGAGCAGACCAAAGTCCTTCAATACAAGATCATCTTGCGAAAACACCGTCTTATTTCCCTCCGCTGGGGCGCCGCACCTCCCTCTCCCACAGAGCCCTGCAGACAGTGCCGAGGAAGCTGCCAAGTCTGGGCTTCCGGTCTGTCCGCCTGTGAACTGGAAAGGGTCACACCTACCGCACAGAGCTCGTAGCGGCA
>PVJC01025441.1:0-24760 GCA_004026665.1 Murina feae | reverse complement strand
CTGCTCTTTCCTTCAGCTCCGGAGGATTCTATGATTGTTACAATGTTTCAAAAAGCTGTGTTTTCGCTAGAGGCAGTTTAATCGGAGCTGAGCTGAAGGGCTCAGCTTCACTTTCGCTCCTGCCGCAATGGAAAGGGCTGTTTACTCAGGTCCGTGAGTGGCGGCCGCCATGTTGGCTGGGCTAATTTGCATACAGCCGATCTGATTGGCTGGTGGGCGTGGCTTACCCTGTCTCGGAGAAACGGTTAATTTTAATATTTCGCTTTTATTAGTTTAGATATTAGTTGGTGACAATAGTTTTTCCCTTAAAGTCTACTTTGATTAACATAGCTCTTACAGCTGTTAGTTTTTGCACAGTATATCTTTTTTTTACAAAATCCTATTACTGTCAAACATTCCGTATCCTTATATTTAAATTATGTCTCTTAGGAGCAGCATAGTTACATTTTATTGTGTATTTACTTTGTCAGTCTTTCGCCTTTTAATTGAATCATTAGTCTGTTTGCCTTTAATGAAATCTATTTGGGTTTCAATCTACCATCTTACTGTTTGATTTCTCTTTGTCCCACCTGTCCTTGTGCATTTTTCTCTCCTTTTTTGCCTTATTTTTAATTAAGTATTTTAAAACTTTCCTTTTTTTTCTTTTCTATTGCTTTCTTTAGTTATACATTCTTTTAGTGGCTACCTTAAAAAGTGTTCAACACTCATGTTTGACTTCTTAAAGACTAATACAAATTGGTACTTTTATCATTCCCTGGACAATACAAAGACTTTAGAATACTTCAATTTTTTTTACACCCCTCTCATACTCATATATCTACTGTTTTCATGTATTTAGAATAACTTCAAGAACATAAATAATCTTATCTAATAAAAGCATAATATTGAAATTGACAGTTTCTTTGGGACGCCTCAGCCATGCCCACCAGCCAATCAGAGCAGCTGTATGCAAATTAACCCAGCCAAGATGAAGTCCGGCACTCACGAAGCTGAGTAAACAGGCAGCTTCCGTTGCAGCAGGAGTAAAACTGTTTGCCAGCCACTGGGTTTCTCCCGGCTCCAGGCAACAACATATTTGCAACATTGTTTCAATTATAGAAGCCTCGGAGTTGAAGCAGACAGGAGGCTTCATTACCTGCCTAGGCTCAGTAGCAGTGTATCAATTATAGAAGATAAATAAACCCCAGAAACCTGCGTCCAGCCAGCCTTGCTGGGACATTGGGTCAATGGGAGCTGTGGGAAGCCTGAAAGCCTGAAAACGCCCTTTAGCCGTCACCCAGGCTGGTCACACCCCAATGGGGTGAGGGACCCCACTGGGGGGCTTGGCCAGCCTGCAGACAGCCATCAGCCCCTCACCCAGGCTGGCCAGGCACCCCAGTAGGGACCAAAAACCTGAAGGGACTGTGGGCAGCCTGAAAGCCTGCAAACAGCCCTCAGCCCCTCACCCAGGCTGGCCAGGCACGCCAGCAGGTGGACATCCCCAGAGGGGTCCCAGACTGCGAGAGGGCACAGGCCGGGCTGAGGGACCTCCCGAGTGCACAAATTTTTGTGCACCAGGCCCCTAGTAGTTAAAAGTCAGTAAAATGAAGAGGAAGTGATGAGTCTTGAATATTTAATATTTTTGCTTTTCACTTGTAAATATAATTTAATTATTCCATTATATAATTTACTTTTAACATCCAGCTTGCACACTTTCTAAGCATGTAATGATTATCTCTTGTGAGTCAATAGGAGCTGGCTCAAGTACTCCACTGAGTGAGGTCATATCTTAGAATGGTAGCCAAGTATAATAAAGATAATCCTTGGAATTCCAAACATCTTAGCATGGATATATGTGATTTCTAATAGCAAAACAACCACCATGTTTTATGAAGTCCACCAAAAAGGGGCACATTTTTACTGATGACCTGGATGAAGAAATTGAGAAAGGGTTAGTGCATGTGCAACAATGAGGTACAATGATAGAAATACTAGATAACAATGTTATGGCATGCTACTGCGTATGTCTTCAATGGCCGTCATGTTGTAGCTTGAAATTGGCCACGTTGGACTATGTACTTCATGGGAGTATTGACTATATGTCAG
Source organism: Murina feae (assembly GCA_004026665.1). Lineage (NCBI taxonomy): Eukaryota > Metazoa > Chordata > Mammalia > Chiroptera > Vespertilionidae > Murina > Murina feae. Next base: position 22,675 of record PVJC01025441.1, on the reverse strand, counting down.
GACATGAGGTATTGTTTTGTTTTCTAGATCTAAGAAAATTAAGACAATTGCTGATCGAATTTAATGTTGTCTCCTGTCTGTAGCATTACAACATGAATAGCTCATAAAGCTGTGGATGTATTCTTCTAATATTCAAAAACAATTATCTGACTCAGAAAAAAAAAATCACTCCTGCCGTTGATAAGCGAGTGATACGTTGTCTTACTCTTGATGTAAACTAAAACATCAAGCATTTGTGTTGGAACTATACTGATTGGTTAACCATAGATTTTCTACAGATGCAAGAATTTGGCAAAAATTAATGAATGAATCTGCTATATTGAAGTTAGAATAAAGAACAGTGTATATTTTATAAATTGTGTAGTGATATTTTATATCAATAAAATCTATAATGAACTATGCACAAGATATAGGTAGATATGCATGCAATGTTTTCCTGGGAGAGCTAGTTGTTAAACATTTTCCAAAAATACCACTGGTCTCCTTTTGAAACTGCAGTAAAAAGTGTTGTTATTGTACCTACTGACTTCCCTAGGAAATCTTAGGATAAAAGTTAATACACGTTACTGACTTAACTAAAGCAATGGCTTCTTTCTACATTTTTTTATTCTACTAGGGCTTTCCTAGAATCTGGACTAGTTGTCCCCTTATCACTTCTGTTAAAACTACCAAGGCCTCAAGGTTTTCACAGTATTTTACAACTTTTTTTCATAGTATTGAGTTTCTCTGCTTATCAATTCAAAATATAAAATAGATAATTCCTCTCCTTTTACCTAAAAGATTTTTGTTACTGTGTCATTATCATGTAAACTCTAATCCCCAGAGTTCTTCTGATAGATCTTGGATGTGGGAGCACCTCACAGCCCCCAGGTGAGGACCTCTGCTCCTTCTGATGACCCTGCTTGAAACTGTTAGAAAGATGGAGAGCCCCAGAGCCAGGAGTCCTGGTAAAGATACTTGGGAACCAGACTGCAAGGCAATATCTTTAATTCTGCAGAAGGGTGCACAACCAATAAAAGGTCTGTAAGCAAGGAACTGAAATGGAAGTCCACTCAGATTTTATCTCTGATGCTGTCTGCCCCTCACTCTGAATTGATTGGTCAGAGCTTGGGTTCAGATTCTTGCACAATTGGTTAATTTAAAGGATGGGGAGGGGTTGACATTTTTGATTTGGCAAAATGAAACCTCAGCTTCTAGGAAACCAAAACTTAAGATAGTGGCCTCCTGGGGAATTGCAAGTCATGCAAGTCAAAATGGCAGGACTTAAGATAAGAAACTCCTTTCTTTCTTTTTTTAAATATATTTTTATTGATTTCAGAGAGGAAGGGGGGGGGAGAGAGAGAGAAAGAGAGAGAGAGAGAGAAAGAGAAACATCAATGATGAGAGAGAATAACTGATCGGTTGCTTCCGCATGCCCCCTAATGGGGATCGAGCCCGAAATCCAGGCACGTGCCTTTGACCAGAATCAAACCTAGGACCCTTCAGTCCCCAGGCTGACGCTCTATCCACTGAGCCAAACCAGCTAGGGCAGAAAAGATTCTTTCTTTGACAGAAAAGATTACTTGTTGATTCTCACAAAACTGAGAAGGAGCATCTGACAATAGCTTTAGAACAACTGCTACCTACCAGGGTGTTGAGGCTCTCTTTTGCCCAATACCCAGAACTTGGGATATCTTAACAATAAAGCTAATATTTTAAATTAAAAGGTTATTATTTTCAAGCCATAGGAACTCTTCTGTCTATATAATACTAGAGGCCCGGTGCACAAAATTCATGCATGAGGGGGTGGTTCCCTCAGCCTGGCCTGTGCCCTCTTCAATTCGGGACCCCTTTGGGGGGTGTCCAACTGCCGGTTTGGACATCCCTCTCCCAATCCAGGGCCTCTAGCTTATAACTGATCACCTGCCTGCCTAATTGCTCCTAACCCTTCTGCCTGCCTGCCTGATTGCCCCTAACCCCTCTGCCTGCTTGCCTGATTGCCCCTAACTGCCTCTGCCTGCCAGCCTGATGCCCCTAACTGCTCCCCTGCTGGCCTGATCATCCCTAACCGCTTTCCCCTGCCTGCCTGATCTTCCCTAACTGCCTCTGCCTTGGTCCCACTGCTGTGGCTTTGTCTGGAAGGATGTCCAGAAGATGTCCAGTCTATCTAGACTAATTAGCATATTACCCTTTTATTAGTATAGATGACAATTTAATGAGTACTCATTATATTAGGTGCTGCATTTTGCACTTTCTATTTCCTGATTCGCCTCCTTAGGTAGGTCTCATCATTATCCTCATTTTAGAAATGAGGAAACTTAGATTTAAAAAGGATAACTTGCCAGGGTTTCAAGTGGCCAGGCTGAGATTGGAGCCCAAGTGCATCTGGCTTTATAACTACTGTATTATTCTGTGACTTGTCAACAGGTCTGTTCTGTTTCTTTTTAGTTTCTCAAGCAACTCATTGGCCTCTACTTCCCTTTTGATTGTCAGAATTTAGTATTTCTTGAAACTTAAAGTCTGAGGACAGGGCCATTTTGTTATTGTGACATGAATGTGTAACCAATTCAAAATGTGTTTTGAAAAAGAAGAAACTTGAAACTTTGAATAGATTCCTCCCCTTCCCTCACTCCATGTGGAAACGATCACCACGTCTGGATTCAATGTCTAGATATTTCTTAAAGCTGTCCCTTGTCTGGCACCAGTTGAGGAACTTCTGGAGCCTTCTGATTTGTTCCACATCCGGGTCTTCACCTTTCTCACTCAACAATGAACAATTAAATGAGAAATATGACCGTTTCAGTTTCTCGCGTAAATTCCTTTAGTGGTTTTGTTGCTGTTAGGTCATGATTCTTTCACTCAGTGGAGGTCCCCAGCCTTTTCTAGCACCTTCCACTTTCCCATGGGCATCTGGAATCCAGCCATGGTTGAGCTCCTTGCACGGCCCAAACTCTGCCATGCTTCCACACATGTCTGTGCTTCTTCCTACCTAGAACGTGACTTTCCTATCTCCCATTTATTCCCTCATCTGCATGCCTACCTGTGTTTCAGGTATGAGTCTGATTAGTCTAATCTGATTAGATGCTTTTTCCCTCTGCTCTCACAGAACTCTGTACATGCTTCCTCATAACCCATAGCTGTCCAAATGGTGGATGGTTGGGTAGCAGACAATCTATGAGCTCCCCGAGGGCAGGGATTGTAGCCCCATCATAGAACTTGGCACTTTGGAGGCACTCAGGATATTTCTGTTAGATGAATGAGAGTTGAGAGCTTTGCCTGTTCAATCATCTGTCCTCCACTCCATTAGAAATTTCTCTTTCTTTTCTCCTTTGAGGTAAAAAGTTCAGTGGAAGAAAATGGATGATGGTGAAAATGACATTATGTAGATCTAGGAGGAAGGCAAAATTCAGAAAAGACTAGAAAAGCAGCTATGCTAGGAAAAAGTCTAGTTAAAAACTTGGGCCAATCACTTCCCTTCTCTGTATTGTGGCTTCTAGGAGAATGGGAACTTGAACATCATGATTGCTGAGGTTCTTTTAGGTCTATGAATACTAACCTAGTCACACCTGATAGCTCTTTGTATTATAGTTTTTGGGGTATATATTGTGCAGGGATAGAGAACTTCCCATAAGATCTAGGACCTTCTAATTTCCTAATCATGATAGCTAGTACAAATCTCATCTTAAGTATGTAGGATTATCACGTCTTTTGAGTTTCTCTTTTAAAAGCTTATCTATTATTCCTTCAAATTGTTCAACAAATCACATGTTAGCATAAATCAATAGAACTTTATTTTAAGGTACCCTGCCATGTCAAAATATATACATCAAAATGGATGCAAACTAATTCAATGAAGATACTTCGGGAGGCTAGTCCCATGAGACTGCCTTCACTTAAAATATTTTTGGAACTCGTTCAGAATTATCCTCGAGCACTTGCACATTCATTTCTTTAATGTTGGTAAATCTGTGTCTTCACAGGACAGGTTTGTGAACAAAGGAAGTGATTGAACTGTTAGGGTTTTATTTATTTATTAGTTCACTTACTCTGCTTAAGAAAGTAGTTTATGTTCATTTGGATGTGAGAGCATAGACTAACAATGAAAGTTCACGGTCGCCCAGTGAAACATGAATCAGTCCTTGGAAGAAAACACTAAAAATCATGGGGTTTTAGAGCCTGAAAGTGATGAGGTTCAGAATTCTCATCCAATACAAAAATGTTTTCTCTGACTCCCTTGCCAGTGCCCTGGGACAGAGTTTGTATGTCAGGAAGGGTGACGTCTAAGTTCATTTAAGTAAACAAAGTCCCCTCATGCTCTCTTTTCTTTATCTTGGAAATAACTAAAGATCTCCTGATATGTCACTGGCGTGTTACTTTGGCATATTCTTTCTAATTTTAAAAATATCTCACGTGTATATCATATGTAAGATTGAGGTCCTACTGTATATGCCTTGCATGTAGCCCTTTTTAGTATTGTATGATGAGTACATTGCCATTCATTAAATGTTTTTTAAAACATGGTTTTTTTTATTTTTTAATATATTTTTATTGTTTTCTGAGAGAGAGAGAGAGAGAGAGAGAGAGAGAGAGAGAGAGAGAGAGAGAGAGAGAGAGAGAGATCAATTTGTTGTTTCACTTATTTATGCATTCATTGGTTAAAAAAATAGTGTTTTATAGACAGGTCAGTTTAAAGAGCCTCTCTCCATCAGTCTGACCTTTTGGGTACTTCAAGACTAATTCAAAATAAAGATCATGAAAACAATTAAAAAGTCTTCATCTAAGCCCTCTTTCTCTGCTGTGTACCCTCCCTTCTTTGTCACCACTCACTGAGTCTTTACTGTAAGGAGTGGAGAGCAACCAGCCATTGGAAGTGAGAGCAGTATGGTTTGGCAGAAATAGCTCTGAATTGTTAGAACCTGGATAGGTCACTTTCCTTCTGGGCTTCAGTTTCCACATCTGGAGGAAGCTTAAGGGGTGGGAACACATCATATTTGAGGTCACTTCTAATTTTGAGCTTCAGCAATTAAACAGAATTTATTAAGGACCTACTTGCATAGCTTCAGTACCAGGTCCTATATAGGATGAGAAACACAATGCCAATCTATGTATTAAAAGAAAACCAAGATCCTAAGCTGATAAAAGGTTCTGTACCTTGACCCGTGTGGTGCTTACATTGTTAATAGTATGTAAAAATTCACGGGGCTGTATGTACCTTTAAGATGCGGGTACTTCACTCACTTTAGTGTATTTTACACTTCAATAAATAGAAAAACTAAACAAAAAAGAAAAGAACAAGGGAGGAAGGAAGGAAGGAAGGAAGGAAGGAAGGAAGGAAGGAAGGAAAAAAGGAAGAAAAGGCAAACTGCTAAGATGTTTAAGAAGAAAAGAAAAACTAGCCAGATGTTTAAAGGCTGTGATTTTGAGGCAGGATGATGTAATGGAGACCCACAGGAAGTAGTGAGTTTGAATCCTGACAGCATCAAATATTAGCCTTGAAGTCTTGTGCACATTATTTAACCTTTTGAGACTCAGTTTCCTCAGTGAAAATCACACTTGGAGTTTCTACTTTATGAGACAGCCAAGAGTATTGAATGAATTATAAGGCACATTAAGCACCTGTCAAGTAGCCGGTGATCAATACATATTTTTCAAAAGATGCAGTAAGAAAGTATTAAACAAACATATGACAGAGTCAAAGAACTAAAGGATTTTTACATCATTCTTTTGAAATTACCCCCAAATAAATAGAACCCAGAAAGCCTGGCATTAACTATGAAGAAAAGCTAGGATCATATTTTTCTGGTGACATTACAAATTTGTAATATCACCTTTTGAGAGCCACCTGGCAATTTATAATAAAAATCCCCTAGCTGAATATGGTCTTTAAACTGTTAATCTCATTTTTCAGATCATTGTCTAAGAAAATAGCTCAAAAAGGAAAACCAAAATTTATGTATTTAAAAATGCTTTGTGACAGCATGGATGGACCTGGAGAGCATTATATTAAGTGAAATAAGCCCGCAAGAGAAAGACAAATACCATATTATTTCACTCACGTGTGGAATCTAATGAACAAAATATGCTAACAAACAAAATGAAAACAGACTCTTAGATAGAGAACAGACTGGCAGCTGTCAGAGGAAAGGGGTGGTGCAGGGCTGGGTGAAAAGGTAAAGGGATTAAGCAACAAAATAAAATTCATGGACACAGACAACAGTATGGTGATTATCAGAGGGAAAGAGGAGTGGGGAAGCTAGAAGAAGGTATGGGGGATAAATGGTGATTGAAGAAAAATAATAGTCATGGGAGGAGACTTGATTTGGGTTGGTGAACACATAATACAATATACAGATGATGTATTATCGAATTGCACACCTGAAACCTATATAATTTTATTAACCAGTGTCACCCCAATAAATTCAATAAAAATAGAAAAAAAATGCTTGACTAGGTTATAATGCATGGAAACAACTACCTGAAAGATGACTAGTTAAACCATTTAGCAAAAACAGTAGAATATTGTTGCATTTAAAATGACAGCTATATAGCTTAAGTAGATGTATGTAGAATTCAAGCGAAAAATTAGAAAATTGTGCTCATAGCAAACACACACATATAAAACCTGTGTCTGTGCAATGACAAAGGCTGGAATGAATTTAGTAAATCTCTTGCTATATGTGGGTGATCTATATTTTAATTTTTTGTTTTTTATATAGTCAGTCCCTCCTTATTCACAGGGAATACTTTCCAAAACCCCCACTGGATGCCTAAAACCACGAGTAATGCAGAACCCTGTATATGCTATGTTTTTCCTATACATACATACATACATACATACATACATACATACATACATACCTGTGAAAAAGTTTAATTTATAAGTGAGGCGCAGGAAGAGATTAACAACAATAGCAACATTCATGATAAAAATAGAGCTCTTATGACAGTACCCTGTAATAAAAGTTATGTGAGTGGCTTAGGGCCATTCTGTAGTAAGAAAAGGTTCCTTGAACCTAAGCCTGCAGTACCACAGCTGTCAACCTGATGACCAAGATGACTTTATTTCTTGAACGTATTTTTGGAAGTTTGCCTCCCCAATGCATTTTGGAAAGTAGTTTTTAAAAAAACGTATCTTTATTGTTGAAAGTATTACAGATGTCTCCTATTATTCCCCATGGACCCCCCACCCCCACCCCCACCCTGCACCTCTCCCAGGCCTTCACCACACTGTTGTCTGTGTCCATGGGTTATGCATATAAGTTTTTTGGTTAAGCTCTCCCCTCCCACTCCCCCACTCTCGCCTTCTATCGTGCTTGAGAAATGCTTCTCCCAGAAATAATTGTCAGCTAAAACCAGAAGTAATTGTCAGCTAAACACGGAGACAAAAATCCATGAGAGAAATTATTCTTTTTTTTTAATTAAAAAATTATTTATTGAATGCATTAGGGTGACATCGGTTAATAAGGTTATATAGGTTACAGGTGTACAGTTCTCTAATACATCACCTGTATATTATATTGTGCGCTCACTGCCCGAAGTGCGGTCTGCTCCGTCACCATTGACCCTCTTTACCCTGCCCCCTCCTTCCCTTCCCTTTGGTAAACACAATACTGTTATCTGTGTCTCAGATTTTTTTTTTTTTTTTTGCAAAGGGTGAAGGGAGAAGTTGTTCTTAAAGATTTCAAGTTCCCTGTTGGCTACATTTCTTCCTCCTCCCCCCCCCCCCAGGCTGGCATTTCTTTTCTTTTGTGATAAAGGAGAAAGTTTTATGGGTTTTGAAATGGTTTACAATTGCCTTATTTATTTGCTCTTATTTCTTATGTCTCCCCAGAGGGTCACAAAATCTATCATTTAAAAGGAGGAAATGATGTGTTTTTAGTGCGAGGAGAGAATAGCCACTTTAGAGAACTAACAGGAGTGGAATAAATGGAGTCTGGCATCTCTAGCCATGACACCCTAAGTACTTCGGATAATCTCAGATGTCCGAAGCCTCACAGGGAAGATAGAATGAGCTGCCGGGCAGTGGGGTGCCTCCTTTTCACCACCTGAAAGTCCAAGTCAACTCTTTATGGTTCTGAAGTGGAAAGATTGTCCGAGTGCATGGAGCGTGGCGGGCCCTGGCTGAGAAATCCTCCTCTCCTTGGCCTTCCCTTCGGGCTGGCTCTTGGGAAGAGAATACCTTAGGGAAACAATGAAGGAATTTGCTAGGTGTGGAGGGGGCATCCAGGTATTTGAGGGGATGGAGGAAGCTTTGTGTCTGAAGTATGTTTGTTGTCATGGAAAAAAATGTTTTAAAAATTAAATTTTATTGATCTCAGAGGGAAAAGGAGAGGGAAAGAACAATAGAAACATCAATGATGAGAGAGAATCATTGATTGGCTGCCTCCTGCATGCCCCCCTCTGGGGATCATACCCACAACCCGGGCATGCGACCTGACCAGAAATCCAACAAGGGACCTCTTGGTTCCTAGGTTGAAACTCAACTGCTGAGTCACATTAGCCTGGATATCATGGAAAATTTTTGATCCCAGTTACAAAATATAAAGAGTGCCTGGCAGAATCACAGAGTTGGAAGGAGTCTTAGAATCTGACTAGTCCAAACCCTTAATTTTACCAAAGAGGAAACAGGTTGAAGGAGAAATGGCTTGCCCAAGTTTACAGTCACAGGCAAAATCAAGTCTGTTGATGTGCTGCCATTTCAGTTCTTGCTCTACCTGGCTGTAATCCCCCACCTTCCACCATCACTTCATTAACAATCTTCTCTGCTGCTACCATGCCAAAGATCAGTCTTCAGACTTACAAATGCAGCTGTTTGATGCACAGAGGTGGTTTTTTTTTTAAGTCATCAGAGGTCTTAGTCGGCAAATCATGATCTATAGCATTGTCCTATCGTCCCCTGTGTCTAGTAGAGGGAGAGAAGTTTAATTTCAAGAGCTCAAACTAGGTTCATATCCTAGGTCCACCCCTGAGATGGTGGATGACACTACGCAAGTATTTAACCTCTTTGAACTTCAATATTATCATTTTAAAAATGAAGGGTTATAATAGTACTCATCTCTTAGGTTCCTTAGATGAGGATTAAATCAGCTAGTCAATTAGATTGGGGTCTGGTGTATAGTAACTCCTCAATAAATGCTAGCTATTGTTATTATTAATATGAGGATAGTTAGAACTATTTCTGTCAAAAATCGTAAGGAAATAAGAAAAATATTTTTTAAGGGAGAGATTGGTGCTCAGAAACACTTTTCTAGGATTGGGAAACTTGAACTTCCAGCAATCAGGAATCTTTTATGGGACTATTGTGGCTTTTTCCCCTGTGGTTTTACATCAAACAGCGATCTTAATTACCCCCAAATGTCAGCTGTTACTTATTTAAAAATTTTTTTCCTAATTTTTGTCTCTCTAGTCAATAATTTTTATAGCTTTGTTGAGGTACAATGGATATACAATAAACTCAGTATACAAAATGATTTGATTAGTTTTGATATACACACGAAACCATCACCAAAATCAAGACAATGAACACATATGTCACCAGGAAAATTCCGTGTCCCTTCTGGGAATCTTGTCATCCCACCCCTTCTGGTCCCTCCTGGCCCCTCCCAACCCTCCACTCCTATTCACAGGCAAAACCAATTTGCTAGAATCCTATATAAATGAAATCATACAGTGTGCTTGCTATTTGTCTATCTTCTTTCACTCAGCATAATTATCATCCATGCTGATCTGTGTACAAATAGTTCATTTCTTTTTATTGCTCAGTACTCCAAAACTGGCCATAATATGAAGTGAAAATAATTTTAAAATAATTAAAAATATTTATTGATTAAATATCTGTGTTTAATTCTATTGATTAAATATCTGTTCTTCCGCCTCCCCCTAGTTCATTGTTATTCCATATACATAATAAAGAGTATATAGCAATTGTAGGTCCCCTGAGGATAACACCCACTTATATTCTGTATGCATATATTTTTTTAATTTTTGTTTTATTGTTTAAAGTATTATAAAGAGTGTTAATAAGTTTTCATTTTTTCCCCTTAACCTTCCCCCCTTCTCCCCTACCCCCCAGTGTCTTGTGTCCATTGATTATGCTTATATGCATGCATACAAGTCATATTTTTAAAATGGTGTCTATAAGCAATATTACTATTTATTTATTTGAATGCTGAGATTGAATTTTTCTCCTATTTTGTTGGCTCTCAGTATAAAGAAAGCATCCTTCCATTGGCCTCATCCAATGAATTGACTTAAATTCAATTGTATAAATATTTACACATAGTTTTCATTTTCATGGTGAAATATTTATTCTGTTCAGTTCTTTTTTGAAATTGTAGACAGTGTGTTCCCAGTTCCCTCTCAGCTGGAGAATAACATGAAATAAACTAAAAAATTGATGTAGCAAAAGTAATACAATTGCAAGATAATGAGAGATCATTTGGGAAGGAAGTCCATTTTCGTAATGATTTTTTTGCCAGCATCATAGTATCTTTCAACTATTGACATTCCTGCATCTGGGAAGGAAGAGGATAAAAATTCCCATTCAAAATGCTCGTTCAAGTTTGGTGAAAGATTTAATTTCTTCATCTATCACCATGTCACCAGCCCTATGAATACTGTAGATCATATCTCAGTGCCAGAAATACAGAGACTTGGCAGTGTAGAGGGTAGCATTTAGCCAGAGGGAATCATAAAGAAGACAGAAAACAAACGTTATCCATTCTGCATCTCAAACTTGTGTCCTGGGCAATTGTCCTGAGTGCACTCTACCTGAGAAGCCTGGGGATGCAGGAATTGAAAAATAGCCCGTAATGGAGATGTATATACTGACCTTAAAGATGCTGCAAGGATTCTAGTGGCAATAGATTTTTATGGAGAACAATAAAAAGTAAGTGCAGTTTCTATATCGGAAGATAACTTGGAGATTATTTGGTCCACACTTTTATGTTGCAGGTGACTTGCCCAAGGTCAAACAATAACTCACTGGCAGAGCTGGGACTTGATCTGATATATATGAACCACACACTTGTGCCCTTCCTTGTTGCTACTTCTATTCTATTGGGGCTGTTCTGTTGGTGTGTAGGGTGTTGGAATACATGATTTGTTCTTATTTAGCTGCCCCAGGTAAAGGCCCTTTTTGCCTGGGACATTGTATCCTTGATGAGCTGCTCTTGAGATTATGTCTTCTTTGGGGGTGAGTTTACTTTGCTGAATGGAAAGTTGTGCATGCTTGATTCTACCAACCAGCGATGTGTCAGAAAGACCATGACAAGATGCAACACTTGTTTAATGGATAAACTCATGGTTTTGATTGTCAAATGATTCCTATCATCAAGTAGTCTGGTAAAATCTCTCCACTCAGAAAAGCCATCATTTTAATTTTTATAAGAGCTTGTGCTATTTTTAAGCTCCCCTTTCCGAGTCTTGACATCTAAGTCTAAATGCTGTAACATATCCCATCTGTAACATATCTTCTCACACACAGGGATTCTTAGTGAGGACGGGAAGACAACGGATAAAAATCATCTTCTTTTACTGAAATCACTGATTTCATCCAGCGCCTTTATTTTTCAGATCTGGAAGTGGAGACTCAGAAGTTATAGACTTGTCTAAAGTCTTGTAGTAAAGCATTTGAGATGATGTCTTAGGCAGTTTGGGCTGTTATAACAAAACACCATAAACTGGGTAGCACTAAATTTCCTTCTCACAGTCTGGGGACTGAAGTCCAAGATCCTGGTGTGAGCATGGCCGGGTTCTGGTGAGAACCCTCTTCTGGGCCGCAGACAGCTGACATGTCTTTGTATCCTCACATGGTGGGAATAGGACTAGCTAGCCCTCTGGCCTCTTCTTCTAAGGACACTAATCCCACTCATGGGGACTCCACCCTCATGATAGAATTAGATCCCAAAGACCCTACCCTCCATCACGTTGGGGCTAGAATTTCAACATGTGAGCTTGGAGGGTACACAGTCAGTCCACAGCAGATGAACACCCAATACCTCCTTCTGCACAGGATTACTTGTAGCAAATCTCTCTGAAACACTGTTCATGCCTCGTTAGCGTCTGTGATGATACCTAGCATGTGTCGAGCAGCTGCAGTATCTAATAGGAGCAGGGCTGGCCAGAAGACTGCATTGGGAGAGAGTATCTCATAAACTGAACAATTGCATGTGAGTTATAACTGTGACACTGCAGACTGTGCACGGGGAAACAGCTTTCTTTTATGGAGGTACCTCAATTGTCTGTCTGTATCTTAGCTGATTTTGGAGAACAGTTGGGTTATTGGTCTCACAACCAATGGCAAACAGAGCAATTTAGTTTCTCCCTGAGAGACTAGATATTCCTCTGTTCCTCTCCAATCCAAATCAGACTGTCTTTCTTTATGCTCTAACAGCATATAATTTGTATCTCAATTTAGCAGATGAGTCATTCCTCCTTCATCATGTTAGTGGTTCCCATGTTGATAATGTGGAGATGATTCAAAGAGAAAACTCACAGGAACACCCCCGCCCCCCGCATTGCCTAGCTTGGGAGGCACTGGGTAAATCTTTGGAGTACAAGGAAAAATTATTTGATACTCTTAAAGGTAGTAAGCCCATACATTTTAAAAGAGACTTCAAATAATTTAGTAGTAAAATATTTTTGTTCATAGTCTTGATAGTTCTGCTAATAGTGTTTGAGATTATCCCCATTCACCAGAGAAAGAAATTGAAGTGAAGAAAGTAATAGTTACCTGCACTGGAAGGGTTAGGAATAAGAAACAGATATCTTCTCGTTTGGTCTGCTTCTGTACACATGAGACCAGGACACAGAGATCCTGTTTTTCATTTCACAGAATAACAGAACAACATTTTGGGGAAAGAACTCATGGCTTTTAAAGTTAGTTGTGCCCTAAAGCCTACTATTTCCAGTAGCATTATTTAATGTGGAAGGAACGTGGTCAAGAATATAGTAACATGTGATTTATAATGTGTAGCATCCGAGAGCACTTTCTTTTCAGAAACATAATCTTGAGAAAGATAATTTTAGAAGTTGGCTACACAGTTCCTGACCCTAACCCTGCTCTGTCTTGCAGTACCATAACAAAGAGGATGCCATTGATTTATACAAATAAAAAAAATTACCATCAAGATTTAAAAACACCCATGCTATTATCTACATGTGCCCAAAGAAAATTTCACTAGGCAGCTTCAGTTGGCAGACACATATCTAGTCTCTTAATGCTTTTCATTTATTATTTGAGGCACATTGATGATGAAAGGGCTTTTTAGTCTTTCCTCCTTATTTTTCACATTTCAGCTATCAATGTGTCTGACATATGGTTTAGATTATTAAATAAAGATTTAAAGATTTACATCTGTGATGATGAGGAAGCCTTGGAACTTACAAGGCACGTGGATGGGTATTGTCGCACCATCGGGCCAATTGTGTTTTTGAAGTTCCTTGGAGGTGAAAATGCTGGGAACCTTCCCTTATTAATTGTACATTGAGTAGAACCGGTTCCTAGCCTGTTAAAACTATCCTTGATCGCACTGTCCTCCTTTTCAACTGCTCTTTTCAATAGTTGACTTTCGGTAGTCCTCTTCCAGCATGATGAAAGCTGACTTATTTATGGAGTACTGCTAATAGATGTATGACAGATTCTATTACTGTGGGGTGGGGCAGACTTCCTGACCTTCAGAATCCCAACTGGGACATTTCCAAAACCCAAGAATGTGATGTTTCCATGGACATTCTCCAAATCACTCTCATGCACATCTTGTTTTCTCTTGTTACTATAACTAAAACTCATGAAGCCACCACAGAAGCTCCCCTATAATCCTCACTCTCTGTGCCAATCTCTCGAGAACACATAGGGCATCAGATGATGAGAGAGGGTATATCAGACCTGGATACAAGTTTTTAGACTGAGGGAATGTTACTGAGAACTATTTTGTTTTTGAATTGGACAAACCAAGGTACGATATTTACTCTGTGTACCTTCAGTTGCTTTGCTAGGTTTAGTTTCCATTTTTAGCACATTCTTATTGTCTATTTCTTTGATACTCAGGAAGTCTTGACCAAGAGTGTGCTTTGGTCACTGCGATTTCGTATGAAGAATGAGTGATTCAGGAGATTGGGGAGGGAGGGTCTGTGTTCCTACGGCCTCCATGGCAGTCTGCCAGGTTACCACGTTAATGAAGCGAGCACCTACCTCTGTTAGGGAATCACACACGAGGACTAGCACCTATAGATAAGGCAGTGTTGCATAACAGAGGAAGTAAAGGCTTGTTTCCCTTTTTCTTTTCAGAGTTTAGGCTTATTTATTTACTAGAGGCTTGGTGCATGGATTTGTGCACTGGTGAGGTCCCTTAGCCTGATCTGCGCCCTCTCACAATCTGGGATCCCTCAGGGGATGTCGGACTGCCGGTTTTGGCCCGATCCCCAGAGGCCAGCTGAATCCTGCAGTCTGACATCCCCTGAGAGATGTAGTAGTGCGCCAAGCAGCAGGTGGTCATGGAGGAGCCCGAGTCCCAGTGCCACGCTGCTCCTGTTCATCCTGCCCCACTGTGCCTGCTGCCGCTGCACCGCTTGGTAGTGCTGCAGTGGGGGCGGGAGAGGCTCGCGCCACCTCAGCCGTGGTCACCAGCCATGAGCTTGGCGGTGCTTCCACTGTGGGAGCGCACTGACCACCAGGGGGGCAGCTCCTGCATTGAGTGTCTGCCCCCAGGTGGTCAATGTGCATCATAGCGACCAGTCGTTCGGTCATGTAGGCTTTTATATAGATTTATTTATCTTCATTGTTGAAAGTATTACAGATGTCCACCTTTCCCCCCCCATTGACTCCCTCTACCCTATACCTGCCCTTCTCATGCCTTCACCACACTATTGTCTGTGTTCATGGGCTATGCATATATGCATGTAAGTTCCCCAGTTAATCTCTCCCCCCGACCCTCACCCCCCACCTTCCCTCTGAGATTCGTCAGTCTGTTCCATGATTCTGTGTCTCTGGATCTATTTTGTTCATGAGCTTACATTAGATTCTACATATAAGTGAAATCTTGTGATACTTTTATTTCTATGACTGGTTTATTTAGCTGAGCATAATGCTCTCCAGGTCCCTCCATGTTTTCCCAAAGGATAAGAGATCCTTCTTTTTTACGGCTGCACAGTATTCCGTGGTATAAATGTACCACAGCTTTGTTATCCACTCATCTATTGATGGGAGCTTAGGTTTTCAAGTCAGAAAAATCCCAGTTTTACCACATACTAGTTGGGAAGGTTTCCTAACACCTTTGAGCCTCACTTTCCCCATTTGTAAAATGGGAATATTATGCATGTATCCATAGCATTGTTGTGGGGGTCAAATAAGTTCCTATGTAATGCAGCTAGCACAGTGTATGGAACATGACGGGTGTGCAGTTGAGGTTTCTTTCCTTTCTTCTAATGGGGGCTGTGTCCAGTTGAACGCACCCACGTTTCCTTAGCACGTGGTTCGCCTTTAGTAAGCCTCCCACAGTGATCTATCTCTAAGGGAGTCTTGTCAGCGGTTCTGCCTTCCTGTCTTTTTCCTTTTCCATTTCTGGCTTGAGATGACTACCTTCTTGGGGAGCATGATGTGTGTAACTGCTGAGGAGACAATGTACTTCCCAGAGCCAAGGATCAAACGTTCAATAAGTTCTTCAGTAGGAAAGGAGGGAGGAGCTGAGCCATCCTGTGGCTCCTCCCCTGCAGTTTGGCATTCCTAGGACCAGGCTCTTGGAGGCTGGATGAATGTAAACGACAGTGTTTAGATGAAAAACTAAACCTTTCTCTTCAAGTTTTTGATGTGAGAAGAACAGATTAGATTATTAATAACCATATGGAGGTATGAGCTGAAAGTCTACTTAGTTTCGTGATTAAAACAAGAGTGGTTTGGACAAGCAGCTTTTTGGCTTCTCCTCGAATCTCTGTCTGGTTCAGCCTTCTCGCCCCCACTCCAACCTCCACCCTGTGCACAAGGGTGACCCAGAAGACCTACAAGGTGTCCACCTCTGGACCCTGGGCCTTCAGCAGCCACTCGTACTCCAATGGACTAGCACTCGCATCAGCTCTTTGTCCGTCCTTTTCCTGTGTGGGCAGCAGCTACTGAGGTGGCCTGGGCACCAGCATGAATCTGGCCAGAGGTTATGGTGGGCTGGGGATATGGGGAGCATCACAGCTGTCCAAGTGTACCAGAGCCTGCTGAGCCCCTGAAGCTGGAGGTGGACCTCAACATCCAGGCTGTGTACAACCAGGAGAAGGAGCAGATCAAGACCCTCAGCAACAAATCTGCTTCCTTCATCGATAAGGGGCGGAGCCTGGAGCAGCAGAATAAGATTCTGGAGACCAAATGGAACCTCCTGCAGCAGCAGAGGACGACTCGCAGTCACACGGACAACATGTTTGAGAGCTACATCAATAATCTTCGGTGGCAACTGGACACGCTGGGTCAGGAGAAACTGAGGCTGGAAGCTGAGTTTGGCAAGATGAAGGGACTGGTGGAGGACTTGAAGAATATATTTTATTGATTTTTTACGGAGCGGAAGGGAAAGGGATAGTTAGAAACATCGATGAGAGAGAAACATCTATCAGCTGCCTCCTGCACACCACCTACTGGGGATATGCCCCCAACCTAGGTACATGCCCTTAATCGGAATCGAACCTGGGACCCTTCAGTCCACAGGCCAACGCTCTGTCTACTGAGCCAACCCAGTTAGGGCAAGGACTTGAAGAATAAGTACGAGGAGGAGATCAACAAGCGCACAGAGATGGAGAATGAATTTGTCCTCCTCGAGAAGGCTGTGGATGAAGCTCACATGAACAAGGCAGACTGGAGTCCGGCCTGGAAGGGCTGACCGATGAGATCAACTGCAGTCCCAGATTTCTGACACATCTGTGATTCTGTCCATGGACAAAAACCGCTCTCTGGACCTTGATGGCATCATCGCCAAGGTCAAGGACCAGTACGAGGACATCGCCAGCCGCAGCCGGGCTGAGGCCGAGGCCGTGTACCCGATCAAGTATGAGGAGCTGCGGATGTTGGCTGCGAAGCAAGGGGATGACCTGCATCGCACGAAGACTGAGATTTCTGAGATGAACCGGAACATCAGCCGACTCCAGGCTGAGATCGAGGGCCTCAAAGGCCAGACGGCTTCCCTGGAAGCCGCCATCGCTGATGCCTGCGCAGCGTGGGGAGCTGGAGGCCGCTCTGAGAAATGCCAAGTGGAACATGGCCCAGCAGCTGCGCGAGTCCCAGGAGCTCATGAACGTCAAGCTGGCCCTGGACGTGGAGATCGCCACCTACTGCAAGCTGCTGGAGGGCAAGGAGAACCGGCTGGAATCTGGGATGCAGCCCATGAGTATCCACACCAGGACCACCAGGACCATAGGTGGGCTGAGGACCCCATCTGTGGGAATCTCAACTGTGGCCTGGGCTTCCAGGCCAACTTGGGCTCTGGGGGGAGCTCTGGCTGCTTCAGCCGCACCAGCTCCTCCAAGACGGTGGTTGTGAAGAAGATTGAGACCTGAGATGGGAAGCTGGTGTCGAATCATCTGATGTCCTTCCCAAGTGAGTGATGACTGCAAGCCCTCCTGTCCTCCAAGCCTTGGGAAAGGAGCTGAGCCTGGAAGCTGCAGACCCAGGAAGACCCGCCTGAGGCCCAGTCCCAGTCCTCGGCTCACCCTTGGGGTGCGGGAGTTTGTAACCTGGGGGACTGCCCCTTTCTCATGCCCCCAACTAAAAGCCAAATCAAGAATCCCCCCCAAAACAAAGTCTCAACCGGCTCTGCCAACCCTAAAAAAAAAACACACACAAAAATGAAAAGCAAGAAAAAATACAAAAAACAACAGTGGTTTGAAATAATAGAGATTTCACCCCACTTTTATTTAGATGGCAAAGAAAATTTATTAAGGATATCAACAAAGACCATGCTGGTGACTTCGCCTCCAAAGCCGCCCCCTACATGCTGAAAGACAGAAGAGAAAATTTAAGTGGCTGAGAATAAGACTAGGAGATGGAAAGCCAAATTATAAACTCATTTCAACTCTTGGCCTGCAGGCTCTGGGGCAACATTTGTTGTCAAGGATGGAAAACAACTCAGATCCGGGTCCACGCGATTATTCCACTTTGGCATTGCTGCCTTTCTGCCAACTGCAATTCCATTTAGACACAGATTAATTAGCCAGCGGGAGGCAAGTGCGCTCTGGGAGATCAAAGCCAGAAGGGGCAGGGCTGCAGCTGCCGCCTGCAGAGGGCGCTGCCGGGGGGCTGGAGAGAACCCACTGGGCCGGCCCACTGGAACAGGGAACCCACAGGATGCTGGTGGCAGTGTGCGGCTAAACCATTGTCCCGCTGACCTTGTTAATGGCAGTGCCTCAGAGAAAGCCTTCAAACTGAGGTGAAGGAAGACACGGAAAGGTGACAAGTCAGCTTCAGCCTCCGGGAGGATGTCCCCATGAAGAAAGGTCTCTTGGCTGCAGGCCTGAGTGGGTTAAGTCTCTCCCTTTGTCCTTGGGTCAACATTCTGCACCTTTTTTAATTCTTGCAGTGGAACGGGCACAATGGTTCTTTTTACTGTTCGCTATTGAAGTATAGACGGGTGAGATAAAATCTGAAAACTCTTGGGAGAGACTGGCTCTGCGCACTTAATTGAAGATAGCGTTATTAACACATCGAACCGGAGGGCGTCATCCCTCTTCCAGGTTATTCCCTTGCTGTTGCGTCCAGAGCCCTTGCTTGTTATCCCTTTTCCATCTATTTTTTATCTTCCTTGACACATCCATGCCCTCCAGTGGGATTCCTTCGAGGCAGGGCTGGTGTGGGGGCACGTGGTGTGGCTGGATCTCTCCTGCCTCCTGCTGCGGGGAAGGCAGCGAGGGCGTTTGGCCCGGGGCGGCGGGGGTGGGGTGCTGTCGGCTGCCCCACGGGGCCGGCCGGCACGTCCCCCCAGCCGGGAGCTGAGCGGGCTCCTCCGCAGCATCAGCCCCGGCGCGGGCGGGGGCAGCGGGCGCTGCGCGGGGCAGGGCGGAGCGGCCGCGCTGCGGGCTAGTCCTGGGAACCTGGCTCTCCTGCCTGCCTCCGGATTCTTTCGAAACGTGCGCTCCCTTTCCTTCTCCCGTGGAAAACTTCCAGGAGGATTTGCTATTTCTTGTAATCATTGCATAGAAGCATTAGACAGCCTGGTGGCGCCGAGCGCGGTCCTTTCAGAGGGGGCGGCACCTCGGCTCCCGCCCGCACCTGGCGGCCGGGTGGGTGGCCCCGGTGCCGCTCCCCGCGCAGCCCAGCGGCCGAGCTGGTAGGACGCAGCGCAGGGCAGCGGCAGGATTCTTCCTTGCGAGGTTTGCTCTCTCCCTCTCCGCTCTTTTTTTTTTTTTATATGTTCTTTATCAAGTAAATAAGAGTCCTCCGCTCTGCTTTTACACACACTTATTCATGGCTTTCACTACTTAGTAAACCTTGATTCTGTGAGTTTTTCTCTCTCTTTTTTTTTAAACAAATGCTTCTTATTTTACCCGTTAAGATAGGGAAGGGAGAAATACCATTCTAATATTGGGGGCAGTACTTTAGATGCATTTTATTTTAAACCCTCAGTGATTTAGAAGTTTACCACCTACATTTAAGACATGGAAATTCACAGGGGCTACCTCCCATTTCTTTTCTTTTCTTTATTTTATTTTGTATTTTTTTTTTGTTTTGTGTTTTAGAGTCATTTCTATTTCAAGAAGAGAAGCTGAAGTATTTTTACCCAGTAGAGGAATGATGTAGTTCCACTCATAACCTTCTTTTCTTGGATGCTTCCAGGTAAGTGAGTCTGTTAATCATAAATTATTTAAGAAATGGGCTTTTCATTGGTTTGATTGAACTCAGTATTCTGGCTATGTTTGAAATATGTTAATTTCATTTCTCTCTCAATAGTTTGATTAATAGCAAATTATTATCCTAAGATATGAATTCTTTTTCAAAGTAATGAAATTACTTGGCTGCTTTGAATCCTTTTATTATTTTGTAAAGCCATGTAATCTATATTTGACTTTACCAACTTCTTCAGAATTTCTCTCTTCCCAAAGTAGCAAATGACTTAAACCAATCATGTACTTAGAAGAATGACATGATTCTTTAAAAAAAAACAAAACAACAACACTGTTCACTTGAATAGGAACATTTGTTCTCCTTTTGGAAGTTGTGACAATATTAAGTTTTCTCAAATATTTAGCCCATCATTTTTGACCAAGCCACAAAATAATAATGTACATAAACTGGCTTAGGAAATGGAAGAATGATCGTCCTTTCTAACTTATAACATTGTGGGGTATACTTTCTAGAACTCTGCGAGACTCGTTCCCTAATGGATTGCATGGTTGGTTTTAGTGTAGGGACCAATGAAATCTCTGGAACGTTGCTTTAGTTCTGTTCTTGTAACCAGTAATTTTGTGTTTCTCTGCAATAAGATATTTTATTACATTTGGCAAAACAAAACTTTAAAAAAAAAGAACCTTGGGGACATCATAGATGTTGAAATGCAGCAGTATGAATTGGGAAGTTATAAATATGGTTCTTATTTTCAGCAGAGCAAACCTTCCTTGGTTTTCTTTAGAAATTAGTCCACAGACATCATAATGAAAACAGGTAAGCTGTGCTCAGCATGTACTTATCACCAAGAGAACTCTCTTTGTTCTTCCTCTTCATTTAACAAGCTTCTATAGAGGTTTTGTTCATGATTTTGTATTTTTTTTTGTTTTCACTTTTGTTAACACTGGTTATGATTAAAAAGTGGAAGTCTAAACATTTGGTTTTGTGTTAATGAAGTGCTTTGTACTAAAACAATAGAGTATGAGGAGTTTAAAAGGGCTTGTGTCTGAGTTCTAATAATAGAAAAATAAAAACAACCTTGGCCAGAGGTTAATAATATACACAAAAATAACCAAAGACTAATTTTTCACAAATTCTTTTCTGAGTAGAAGGTCAAGAGGTTAAGAGGACTGGGTGATTTAGGGCCAACCTGTGGGGCATATGGAATTGTTCTAATTTTAGGTTTTGTGACCTTTAATGTTTTTGTAAATGAATTGGATGATGTAGAAGAGAACAATGCCATTAGAATACAGTGTAGACTATAATTATTAAAACCTTGAGATAACTGTATGAAAGAACCAAAGTAAACGATTGAGGTCTACTTGGGCCAATGCAAAGTTATAGGATGTTTGTGCTCTCATATGAAGCTATTAGAGTAGCAAGACAGGAGATGCTTGTGGGAGGCGGGTGGGAAGTAAAAGGGCAGGGCTAGACATCACAGGGTGGGTTTTAATGATGGACACAGTGCTATGGATCCCCTGGCAGAGACATAGGGTGTTACAGAGAGCTGCGTCTCCACCAGGGCAGTATTAGCTTGGAAAGTCGGTTTTCCAGGAGTTGTTCCTATTGACCGATTCTTTTATAGACTCAGAGCGTGGACCTTCAGCAGACCCGCAGGAAATAAACAATACATTGGGAAACGTGTCAGGGCTGTTTCTCCCTCTGGTGGGCAGAAAATCCATACCAATGCATGGTGGTCATGGAATGCAATCAAGGACAGGTTTGCTTGTGAAACTGGAACCTGGATTCTTTGTCCGCTGGAATCGAAGAGCGAATCCATGGACAGGGAGTGGTATACAAAGGTGGAGATTTATTGAAGAACAAGTACAGACTCTCACATGGGGAGAGGGAGAGAGTTCCATAGAATGGACTCCCACGTGGGGAGGAGGAAAAGGGTCCCACTGAGTTCCTTTTTCCTATGGCTTATTATGGTCCGTTGATATTTCCTCTGATTGGTCACTATTCCTTTAGCCTGGTTACTATAGTAACTCCTGGGCTTCAAAGGTCGAACCTCATATGTCCCATGTGAGGCTCTCCCCGCCTCCTTCCTTATGGTTTTCCTATTCCTTTGGGGCTTTCTTCTTCTGGATGAAGGGCTTCCTTCTCTTTATTTTGTAAATATAGACCATTTGCTGTTCCCAGCTCCCTCATTCTATGGAAATGTACCTGTTGCAGCTTTTCAGCTTCCCTATTCTATGGAAATATACCTTTTGTTGCTCTGCAGCCCTGTGCTTCCTTCATGGTCCCCTTAATTTCCAAAATTTCTAAAATATCCTAACCTGCCCTATTTTACCCCTAAAATTCCTGTTGCAATTGTTTGATCCAAATATTTAATAACAGGCCATAAAAGGTTTGCAAATACGTACATCAAGCATGTCACACTTGCAGCCCACAACAAATATTTTTGCGGCCCAGCCAATATAACCGTATGTAAGAAATGTTCTAATAAAAATTTCATAACTTATTTTTTTTTTACAATATCCTGTTATACGTAATTATTCATAACGAACTACAATAATCGTGTTGCATTCGTTTCCCTTACGCACCTTACATGCAATTGCGCCATTTCTCTCCACTGATACTAGCAGCGAATGTTTTAGCAGCCAATTACCATGTCATTAGTTTTGGACTGACTTGTTTGGTGTGGACAATGGAAATATTTCACTTTTGGAGAACAAGAAAAATAGGTTTATTTTTGTTATGCTTATTAGTGCAGTTATTCAGTGTCTGATAAGTTAACATTCAAGAAAAAATATTAATTTTTATTGAAATGTCCTATTTCAAGTTAACAATTATTCATTTATTTCAGCCCTGTGTGTTCAGCAAGTCTCTATCAAAATAAACTTG
>PVJC01025440.1:0-24721 GCA_004026665.1 Murina feae | reverse complement strand
CACAGGGGTGGCACGGTGGAGCATGAGCTTGTATCTCTGTGTTTACAGAACATCGTGGCTTCCTCCGCCTGGCGCTGCTCTTTACCTAGGCCGCCAGCCAGAAGGCCGCGGCGGCAGGCCAGCCGATGAGCTTGTCTTTTCTGAAGTTAGTTCAGCTGGCTACTGGCCAGGCTGATCCCAAGAGATAGAGCGAGCGCAATGGCCCAGGGTTCAGGACAAGCCACTGAGAAGATGCCATCTGCTTTTTCTCATTATTCTACGTTACCAAGAGATCTCCCAGATACCTCCAACACCCCCCCAGATCCTCCGTGGGACTCCTGACAAGACAGCAAGACGTTTCTTTCCTTCGCTCGGTCACCATACAAAAGGGCCCGAGTGTCCCCCACCCAGGAATAAGTCAGCAGGCTGATCCTGAACTTTGCTCGAGACTCCCAGTGTGGTCCCCCGACCAGCAGCACGGAGAACATCTGGGAACTTGATGGAAATGCAGAGTCTCGGGCCTCGGGCCCGGCCCGCTTCATCGGAGCGCGCATTCGAACAGGCTCTCCCCTGTGATTTCCAGCCTGAGAAGTGCTATGTCACCATCCACCCCGATGACAAATAATCCTGTCCATCTGGAGCTGGTATGAACAGATGACCCTTGAGACACGAGGCCATCCCCCGTTAAAGATGCACTCAACCCTCAAAGGCATTTTGGTCCTCTCGCTTACTCAGACGTCTAGATCTCCAATTACGAGGACAACCGGCCTGTGTCGGGCACATGCAGCGTGCAGGTGCTGGGCGAGGCTCCTGATGGCAGACTCGCACTGAATCCTCACAGCGACCCTATGGGAGGCACTCACATTCTCCCCATTGTACGGATGGAGAAGCAGGTGGCCAGAGGCAGCCCCGGGACTTGCCCACGCCCACTAAGGGGTAAGATGCAAAGCTGTAGCACATGCCCTAGCAGTGCCCGCTGCCCGATTCTGCCCATCCAAGTCAGCCAGGAGGAGGAAATGGGAACCAACAGGTGCCCAGTGCCCCCTGCGGTGCCAGCTGCTCCACCCTGGTGACCTGCCTGAAAAAGCCCAGGTGAGAACTTGGATGGGGAAGCTTTTTCATGCCCAAGGTCAGGCTGGCATGGGAACAGAAAGAAAGCTTTCTCCTCATCTGGCTGAACTTCCAGCACCTTCTTGCTTTTTTAAAACGCGTACATTGCTGGCGTGGTGCTGCCAGGAGGTTCGCGGCTCTTCGTGAGTAGTTCACGCACCGATTTAAAAATGTGGGCCCATCTGTTCGTCTGCCAGCATCAGTCATGCTCGCAGGGTGTCTGAGTCACTGCTCGGGTCACTCCTGTAGGCAGCCCCTGTGTGCATTATACACGGAGATGGCGGGTGACTGGGCTGGCAGGTGGTGGGGCTGGATTTGAACCCAGGGCATCGGTGCCCAAGGGCGCGGTCTTTCCAATACCCCAGGCAGGCTCCCTCCCTTGGCAGCCGTTTCAATGCCCTGAGTTTTTGCAACATGGCCACTTTCTTGGTTGGCCTGTGTGTGGTCCGGCTGGTGACAAAGGCCCCAGTGCAGCCGCCCATCCTGCTCTGAGCCCGTCCCTCACATCCTGAGAGCGAACTGCAGGTCCGTCCCCTGGATAGCAGGTGGCAGAAAAGGCCTTGAGCCACAGCTGCCTCCTGGGGAAGGCTCGGCACGGACAGCGACTCCAAGCTCGCTCCCTCCTTCCCTTCCTCCCCACAAATGCCACGGCGGTGCTCTGTGGGCGAAATTACAGCCAGATCTAGGACAGCATCTGGGGATTCAAAACCTTAAACCCATTAGGGTTGCTTTCATGCATTTGATCCCAAAGCCAAAGCTTCCCCCAGGGACCCACGTGGCAGTTAGAATCCAATCGCTGCGCTGCATGGAAATCCCAGGGATCCCTCCGCACCCCTTACTCAACGGAAAACAGACAGACTTGAGCAGAGGGAGCACCACCTCGGACCGTAAGGAACGATGGGCCAGTGCTTGCCAACCGGAGGTGAGGAGCCTGAAAACCCCAGAAGCGCCTCTTTATACATCGAGAATCCCGAGGCTCTGGGTTTAAGCAGACATACCAGCTGCTTTTAAGTGTTTTAAACTAGTAGCGCCACCTGAATGCTAAGCTCCAACAGCAAGCAACTCAGGGTGGTGAAGCGTAAACAGCACAGGGGTAACACAGGATTCCAATGCCGCCTCTGCCACTGATAAGCTGTGTGACCTCAGGCAAGTTTCTTAACTGCCCTGAGCCTGTCTTCTTCCTCTGTAAAACAGAAGGGAACTGTACCTAATAAGGGTTCTTATAAGGTGTAAGCAAGATAGTGTTTTATTGAGCACCCAGGACTGCGCTTGGTATAAAGGGTACAGTCAAAGCAGTGTTAGGATGCTGGACAGTTGGTCAAAAACCTTGGCACCCAACTCATCCCAGCTCCACCTCCTGGCAGCCCCAGGAGCTCACAGAGCCTCCTCCGTCCCTTAGCTCATGTGCGGAGAGAAATGTATTCAGACAGTCAGCTGAGATCACAGAAATCCAGGAATGGCGAGGGCACTTTCACCCTGATTCTCTCCACCCTTCCTGCACCCAGGCCCTTTCCAATGTGACTTTGCAGCTCCTTCCATCAAGAGGTGAAGTCTTCCCTGGCTGGTTTGGCTCAGTGGATAGAATGTTGGCCTGTGGATTGGAGGGTTCTGGGTTCAATTCCTGTCAAGGTCACATGCCTGGGTTGCGGGCTCGATCCTCAGTGGGGGCGTGCAGTACGCAGCCGATTGATGATTCTCTCACTTCATTAATGTTTCTCTTTCCCCCTTTGCTGTTAATTAACATTAATATAAAATTTTTAAAAAAAGAAGAGGTGGGGTCTGTTTCCCATCCTTGGGAATGTGGGCTGACCCTGAACTTGCACTGGCCAATAGAACATGACAGCCCAGGCTCCAAGAGACCAGGCACACTCTGAGTGCCCTCCTGGCACCCTGCTCAGCCACCACGTGCACAACAAGCCCAGGCTGCTGGTGGAAGGTGCACACAGCCATCCCAGTGGAAGCCATCCTAGGCCCGCTGGCCAACCAGCCCTCCCAGAAGGTGACAGCAGATGCATAGTGAGCCCAGCAGAGAACATAAGAACCACCCAGCTGAACCCAGTCTAAACAGCCAACCACAGAATCATGAACTAATAAGTGGTGACTGGTTAAGGAGTGTTAAGGTGGCTTGTTCTGCAGCAATACTGCGGTAATAGAAAACAGACACATCGTCGGGCTAGGGCATGCCACCCTTGAAGGGAACTAGACGGTGGTACCTCCACCGCCTACCGTTGCTCCTGGGTCCAACCCAAGCATTCGACTCTGCAGCTCAGAGCTGTGGCTAGTGCTCCTCTATCTTCCCCATCGCCTTTCCTTCCCACAAAGGAATCTCACTGCCAACCGGGACCACAAGGCCAGGAGCTCTGATATGAGAAATGCAAGGTGGGGTGGTAGGAACAGACCCCAAGAGTCTGCCAGCTCCTCTCCAGCTATGTGACCCTGGGCAAGTCCTCAGGCACGCCCTAATCTCTAAAACCAAGATAATAACGAAAGCAGGGACTGCTCTCAGGGCAGTGATGAGGCACAGGAGGAAATGGCAAAGTATGGCGGGGAGGGGCCATCCGTCCAGGATGCTCTGACTTTAGAGAAGGGGGTAGGATCTTTCAGTGTCAAGGCCAAGAGGCACCTTTCTCCCCCTTAGGAACCTGATGCCTTGGGCAGGGACTTGGTAGGCTGGGTGAGGGGAGGGCCGCGTGGCTGACCCTGAGAACAGCCAGAGGAGCATTGAGTCAGACTCACCCGCAATAGTCCTGCTGGGTAACCTTGGACTTGGCTAACCTCAAACTTCGCTACTCTGCCTCCGTAGCAGCAGCCCCACGGCATCAGGGTGACTGTGAGCATAGCCCCTCTGGTACATTTTCACTCATAAAAGGCTGATGACAGTAATTCTTTTTATTCTGGGGAACCTAGGCTGGAGTAAATACAGGGAGGGGGAGGGCTGCAATTCATCTCAGAAAATGCTGCTTCGGAGAATGAACTAGGTGAACTAAGTCTGACTGGGAGAGAGCAGAGGCACAGGCAGGAGCCCACCCTATAGTGGTGCCCCCCCCCCACCCTTCTGGCCGCCCTGTCAGGGAGCTAAGGGGCCTAAGATCTGGGCTGCAGCCCCGGCGGCGGGGTGGGGGGTGGGGGTCCTGGGAGATGTGCTGAGGGGAGGCAGCTGGAGAAGATGGCATGGCGACAGACCGATGCTATCCTTCCCCACCTGACAGCATCACATTAACATTAACACCCAGAGGCAGAGCGAGCTGCCGACCCCTGGGAGGTCTGAGTAAAGGCCAGACATCTTCCTGTTGGTTTCCTGTGATCATTTTCTTCTCCAAGAAAAATAGGTCAATAATTTTACTTTTTTTTTTTTTTTGGCTAAAATTCTCACCACTACTCCACCTTGGAACTGTAGGCCTATCTCCTAGATGTAACTGGGGCCTGAGCCAGGGGCCAGGGCTCCCCATAACACAGTGCCTCCCAACCTCCCTGAGAGCAGGAAGAGCATGGGGAACTCCAGGATTGCCCATCCCACAGGTCTCCAACGGAAGCAGCCATCTCAGATCCTTTCTGGAAGCAGACGGATGTAACTGATACACAAAAAGCGCCCAGCCGGTGAGGCTCAGTAGTTGAGCATCGACCTATGAACCAGAAGGTCATGGTTCGATTCCCGGTGAAGGCACATGCCCGGGTTGTGGGCTCCATCCCCAGTGGGGGTTGTGCAGGCAGCAGCCGATCAATGATTCTGTCTCATCATTGATGTTTCCATCTCTCTCTTCCTCTCCCTTTCTGAAATCAATACAATCATACCTTTTAAATGATAACACAAAACGGCACAACCAAAATGTCAGAGACCGCACAGAATGACGAGTGTGTATTATGTGTGACTATCTTGTTCATTTCTGTATGAAGTCCCGACACTGCGACTTTGATAAGTGAATGGATGAGTCAACCCACGCACTGAAACGCAAGCTCTCTCAGCACCTGAAGTCAGGAAAAAGACCGCTGGTTCCAAAAGTCAGGCCAGAGCAACAACAGAAGTAGCCACAAGTGTTTACCAATGTGCTGCTACATAGGGTCCAGGCTCTGCAGGTACCCTCTCCTCTACCTCCCCAGCAACATGACAAGGAAGCATCCTTATTGCCACTCTTTCAGAGCAGGGAGCGAGGCTCAAACAGATGGAATCCCTTGCCAAGATCACCCAGCTCCTCCCTGGGGGCGACGCCAGAGCTGACGTTAGGGCCCACCCTCTGGGTGGCTCTCTTATGGTGGCACAGAACCCACAGATGTGGTTGTTGCTGGGGAATTCAGCCACAGTGAAGACAGCCAGGAAAACTCCACCCTCACATCTGGAGCTTCCCCTTGAGGACCCATCCTAGTGGAGAAGAGGTGCCAAGCCCCTCTGCCACCCTGCCCTCTGGTGTGTCCCACACGATGCCAACCCTGCTCTGGGGTTTGTGTACATGGTGGCACAATACCAGATGCCAGGCAGGAGTGGGAGGGGCCACCTGGGCTCAGATAGAGGAAACCGGTCTGTGTATATTGATCGCTGGGGCCGGGCGGGCCTTGCACACCCCCTGTAACTCCAACTGGTGAACTGGAGCCACTCCCCAGGTCATCCCAAAGGTTCCATTAAGGACTGTCATGCCTGTGGCAGCACCTGACTCCTCGTCCAGCTCAGCAGATACTATCTGATGGAATCGTGCGTTTTGACTTCTCAAAGTCGCAATGCAACCCCCTTGAAAGCAAGTGATTCTGAGAACACCGCGGCTGCTTTGAATAAACGTGAAAACATTTTCCCAGGACAAATCACAACAGGAGTTATCAAGAGGGCGCTGTTTCCCGACCAGCAGCAGGTCCCCGGGGAACCAGCTGGCTGGAGCCGGGCCCTTCGCACCCTCGCACTCAGGGCTGGGAGTGACTGGCTGAGAAAAGTCTGTCCTCTTGCCTTGGATGGGTCTCTCCTGGGCAACCTAGCTGCCTCTGCCCCGGCCAGTTCAGCACCAGCTCAGAAAACAGCAGCCTCGCCAGTTTAGGGATCTTCAGGGAAACTCCCCAGAAACCCCCAAGGGACACTCTCTGGGTCCCCTTCAACCTTCCGCCTCATGAGTGCGTCATCCCGTCCTGAGAGCTTGAGACAGCAGGCTCTTCAGGGCCAGTAAGAACCAGGAAGCAGATGTGAAAGTGTTGCTTCCAGCAAACTCAGATGGGGAGGGGGGACCACGCCTGCGCCCGAGTCAGCAGGGCGCAGAGGCCTCGGCAGAGAGGCTATGAGGGGGCATAAATAAATGTGTCTCCTCACGAAAATGGGGCAGCAAGGCAACCTCAAGGTGTTGCCTGCCCAGGAGTCTCTCTTCTGCCCCCTGAACGGCCTGTGCCTGCCCAGGGACAAGCCTCTCCCCATCGAAGCCCACAGCTTATGTTTTGCCTGAGACGCAAGACTAGAACCCACCACCTTCCCACCCATCAGACTGGGAGCGGAGTTTTCATTCCTGAACCCCTGCCCCTTAGCACGGAGCCCGCACTCTGATGTCTGATGGCTGGGAAAAGAATTCCGCCCATTTGGCTGCCCGCTCTTCATCGTCACTTAGATTTAAGCCCCTCCGTTTCCGTTTTAATACTCAAATACACCAAGGGTTGGTTTTTCTTTTACTTATTATCACCTTTGGATCTTTGTCTAGCCCTTTAAGACTTAAGTCATTGCTCTAAACCAGCACCACCCCAACCGAACTTTCTGCGGTGGTGAATTATATGCTCCTCTGGGTTCGGTCCAAAACAGAGGCCGCCAGCCCCATGTGGGCATTGAGCCCTTGCAATGTGGCTAGTGTGACTGAGGAACGGGGTTCTTCACTTTCTTTGTTTGCAATTGATTTTACTTTCCAATCGCAATATATCTGGCAACTGGCAACTGTATTGGCAGGGCGGCAGACATGTCCAGCTGGTTCTTTGAAAGCTCAGCCCTAAGGCAAAGTGAGGATGCTATGTGCTCCTTGGCTCTGGACTGCCTCCTCTCCCTCTGAATGATGCTCTGACAACCTTAACAAAGCAAAAAGCCAGCACGTCTTCCACTTCCAAGCCCTCGCTCTGTGCCCGGGCACAGCCGTCTAGCTGTGTCCTGGGAGATGGGGCAGGAAGCACGCGGCCAGAAAGGAAGCCAGTGCACCCAACCACCTCCAGGGTGTCTGGGGCGGAGGGGAGGGGAGGGGTGTGGAAGAAACCCACTCTGGGGGCTGGACGCCAGCGGGCTGCATTTATTTTTATCACAGGGTGTTACAGTTGTCTGTCCTGCAGCTGAGGAACCCACCCATGTCTACGGGAAAGGGACAGAAGTCAGCTTTGTCCATGTTCCCTGGCACCTACTGCTGGTGTTCAAAGGATGCGAGAAGACTGATGGGGGGGGGGGATATACCAGAGGCAGCTGTCCCTGCGCAGGGAGACACCCCTTCGGCGACATTGCAAAGGAGGGAGCTGAGTCACCTGTAGGTTTGCATCCAAACGGATACCAGTGACACCCAGCCCAGGATATTCCGGTCGCCTGGCCATCGGGACAGCTCCTGCAGCCTAGAGCATGGAGACAGAGGGGCCACTCAAGCTAGGCATGTGGGGAGAGGAAGGTCTGGACTCTGCTCCAATGCACTGTGGCTGCAGAAGCTGGCCTCTGTCCCCAGGGCTGAGAAAAGCAAGGCGACACACCCACCCCTACAGAGATTTAGGACCTTCTGGTCAGTGACAATTTGGAAAGAACGGATAGGAATGCTCATTATGGGACTGAGGAAGCAGGGCTAGTTCTGACAGCACACATACACACACCTGTGCTCTGTGATGTGCGCCTTGGAAGGGTCTCTTACCCCCACAAGCCCTCAGCTCTGCCCTGCAGAGCCCACGCTGCCCTGTGCCTAATCCTATCCCTGCCCCGCTAGCTCCAACACGTTCTACTCACTCCTTACCCTACACACACCCAATCCTGCTCCCTCACCTGCATACATCCAATCCTGCTCCCTCACCTGCACACACCCAATCCTGCTCCCTCACCTACACACACCCAATCCTGCTCCCTCACCTACACACACCCAATCCTGCTCCCTCACCTACACACACCCAATCCTGCTCCCTCACCTACACACACCCAATCCTTTCACCTGTGAAAAGGTGTTTCATTAGCATGAAGCAAACTTCTTAACTCACTAATATTGAATTAAGACGCTAAGGATCACCCTAGCTGGCTTGGCTCAGTGGATAGAGCAACGGCCTGCGGACTGAAAGGCCCCAGGTTCGATTCCAGTCAAGGGCACATGCCCAGGTTATGGCTTGGGTCCCCAGTAGGGTGCGTGCAGAAGGCAGCCGATCAATGATTCTCATCATTAATGTTTCTCTCTCCCCCTCTCCCTTCCTCTCTGAAATAAAAAAAAAATATATATATATATATATATTAAAGCAGCTAAGGAGCAATTTCCTCTCAAGAAGACAAACCCTACATACAAGGCTTAATCAACAATTGCCTCCTTTGCCTTTCAGTTTCAATGGGTCCCTTTTCCCTTTCATGCCATAACTTACCCTCACACGCACTGTGACTATTTGTGATGCTTTTAAGTCCCCTTGTATGGGTGGCTATGCCTGTGCCTTGCCCGGAGCAACCCTTTGCTAAAAACTCCAAAACTCCAGTGCCAAGTAAGGGAATGCATTTCTCTGAAATATACACTTTTGCTTCCCTGGCCCTTTGGAAATGCATAGAAAATGACTCAAAATCTCCCTTGCTCTCTGACCCAGCAAGTCTAAGCCAGGAACATACTCAAAGGAAATAATTAAGCCACAAAGCTTCAGTTACAAGGACGTTTACCCCCGCTGTTGTTTATCATGAATAACTAGAAACAACTTACAGGTCCTTCAAGCAGGACTAAAAGATCCAGAGCCAGGTACTACTACCTGGTAGGAGAGACCAACCATCGTCACTAAGTCTCATGTCTGCAGGGCCTGAATCGTATACATGGAGGGTGACATCATTCATGCTGAATGAAGAAAGTTAACCCAGACTCATGAGCAAAAAAGGGGGCCCAGGGCCCTGGCAGGGGCCTGTGTGGGTGAGAGGCCTTTGGTGCGATTTTCATTAGCCTGGGGTTCAGCCCAGCCTCTAGGAGAAGAAGGTAAAAGAAGGCCATGTCGGTGGCAGTTTCTTGCTTCAGAGGCCAGTTTACCAAGACTGGGCCGCACATTCAGCAGGGAGCCCCATTCAAGGTCCAAGACCATGACCATCCAAGATAAACCCAAGTCAGTGGGGGGAGAGAGGGAGGAAATGAACTACCTTACAAAGATTTCAGGTTAGTTGGTCCCTGAACAACCAAGGGACAAGCACTCCAGTAGAAGGAGCGGCACACTCAGTCCCGGAAGCAGAGAGGACACTTGGTGACCAGCAGCCCGGCTGTGGGTTCGCACTGACCCCTGAAATATCTGACCCCCATCTCCGCTGGCACCAAGTCCGTGCACTAGCACTACCCATTACCGCCCTCTGCCATTTACTCGGGTGCTGAGTCGAAAGCCAGACCGTCTCTTCCTGCACTTGTCAAATGTATCCACACCACACAGCTTTCCTCCCTCCCCTCTTGAAAACAAAGCTGGCTCAACTCTCTCCACCTGCCAGAGCAGCTCTGGGTTCCTCCCTATTGCTCCCCAGCTCGGGCAGCTTAGACCTGTGGCCCATCCAAATCCAGGTGAGAGGGCCTTCGCACTCTCCCAATAACTGAGCCGTTTAAGGAGCATGAGGAGCTCGGAGCGCACGAGCCCACACCCACACAACGCCCCAGGGCCCTGGCCCTCTCGCAGGAGCACCTGCCCCCAGAAGCCCTTCCATTTCTGACAGCCCGCTCCACCCTCCGCTCCGTGCCAAGGGCGCAGTCCAGGAGTCCCGCGCGGTAGGCGGGGGTGTGCCCTCCCACGGCTTCTGCCCAGGCGGCGTTCTCCACCACAGCCAAGTGCCCCGAGGACCCTGAGTGTGCAGGAGGCCGTGGAAAGGGTGCTCAGCCTGCTCTGCTTTCTAAGGGGTATTGGCAAGTGCCGGGAAAGGCAGTCTGGCCTCTCACTCCGCACCTAGGGTGGGCGGCGGGGAGGGAGATGTGAAACCGGACAGAAGCCACACAAGGACCTTAAACACAGTTTCACTCAGAGGCTGCTCTTTACACAGCATGATGGTTGGTGGGCTGGCGGGTCACGGGGTCCCCAGGTTTCCAGGAATTCGTGAGGGCTTGATCTACAAATCCGCCCTTTCCCATCAGTCTCTGACCCATTCAGAGCAGTGACTCTCGGGCAGAACTACACCCCCCTGACCTTGCCCTCCCAGCCTGCAACAGCTAAGCATGCTCACAATGGGGACCACACCACAGTCACCTGGGCCCCCATGAGGGCATGAACTTGAACAGGGGAACTATCCCTGGGAACTGGGATGAAGAGGTGACCGTGTGGCTGCTTCATTCCCTCTTGTGCAGGGAAAATGGTGAGGGAGGGGCCAGCCTCTCCACTAGCCTCGCTCTCAGGGGCTGTACACTCAGCTCTGCACCCCATAGCTTAACCCAGGAGAGTTCTCCACCCCTTGGGACTCTTAGGAGGCAACTGGCCTCCTCAACCTCTACAGAACCACATCCCCCTACGACTTCTGGTGCTGTGTCCAGGCCAGATGACCCATATGACATGAGGCCAGGCCACCCTGGCACTTACCCACCAGCCCTCCTGTCCTTGTCACTGGGGTCCTGCACCATCCTCCTCTCCTGCACCCCAGACCCTGTCAGCTCACTCTCTAGAGGGTCTTGTAAGGGAGGAGGGGGCCTCTTGGCTCCTCTGTGACCCTGGGGTCTCAGACACTCATGCCTCTGGGGACCCCTACCCACCCCGATCCCCTCACCAACGCGCACACGGCCTACCGCCCTCCCATCGCGGGATAACTCCACTTTCTGTGCGTGATGGTGTGGGACAGGCTTGATGGCAAGCTGAGGAGAGGTGGATGGCAGGGGGAAGGGGGGAGAGAGAGGGAGTTGGTGGAGTGGGGGGGGGGTCACCAAAAGTTGCCCCAAACTGTGGTGCCAGAGCCGAGCCAGCGGCGGCTGCGTTGGGGATGTGAGCGGCCAGCGGAGGGCAGAGGCAACACGTTCCTTTGCGGGGAGGAGAGAGTTGAGTGAGTCTGGCTGGGAGGCCGAGGGCGGCTCTCCCCGCACACTCCCGGCTGGGACCCCCCGGCTGGGACCCGGGGAAGCTCATGGCCCGGCCCCCTCCCACCGTGGGCGCCGCCGGGAAGGCCAGGGGACCCGGGGCCGGCGCCCGCCCTCCCTCCTCGCCTTCCCTCGGCGGCCGCGCTGCGCGCAGCGGAGACGTTTAAATCTCCCCCTCGGGACGGCGGGCGTGGAGAGGCCGGAAAGGCGGCGGCGGCGGCCGGGGCCGGGCGGCGGCGGGCGGGCTCGGGGGCCGCGAGGACACTCACCAGCGCGTGCTGTCGTGGACGTGTTCCAGCACCGCGTACCCGAAGAAGGAGCCGGCGGTGCCCTGGAAGCGCACGGGGCGCTGCGGGTCCAGGTTGTAGGCGCCGGCGGGGGCTCCCGCGGCCACCAGCGCCAGGAGCAGCGCGCGGAGCCCCCCGGCGCCCCTCCGCGCCGCCGGGCCGCCCATCCTCCGCCGACACCGCCCTCCCGGTGCCCGGCGAGCAGGGCGCTGAGCGCGCCGGCGGCGGGGCGGCGGGGTCCGGACGGCCGGAGGCTCCCGGGGCGGGAGCTGTGCGCTCGGACGCCGGGGAGGTGCGGCGCGCGGCCGGGGCCGTGGGCCGAGCGGGCGCGGGAGGCGAGCACCCGGGCGGCCGGAGCGGGCGGCGTCCTCTGTCCGGCCGACAAGTCTGCGCGCTTGCACGAGCCGGTCCCGGGCCCCGCGGCTCTGGACTGCGGAGAGGCGCGCCCGCCGAGTGGGCGGCGGGGCGGCGGGGCGGGGCGGCAGCGCCCCCTGCGGGCCGCGGGCCCACTCGCACCTCCGGGCGGAGATGGCCGGGACGGCCGCCAGGCGCCTAGGCTGCCCCAAGTCCCCACCCTGCCCTGGGAGGCGACCCCGATCCTCCCCGCAGCGGCATGCGATGCTCCGCCCACCCTCCCGGGTCTCTGTGGGCGTCTCTCGTTCCCTCGGGCCTCACTCTCACACCAGGACCGCAGGAAGCCGGGGAAGAATTGAGTGCATGCTCTGGCCTGGCTCATCTGCTGCCCCTCACCCAGCGGTGAGACAACCTGCCAGAGGCAAGCACTCCATGAGCGCCAGCTGTTACTGATAATAACAGGAGCCACGTGGGATGAGACTAGGACCACCCCCTCTCTCCTCCCCCACCACACACACACACACACCCCCTTACACTCACCTGGTCTCACTGAAGTGCTACACCTACGACCTTGCCTGGGAGCCAGCTGGTCCCACTCCAAACCAGCTGAATCAGAAGCTGAAAGTTAGGGGGAGGGGGTTAGATTTGCACAAAGTTCTTAGAAGGTAAGGTAGTTTTTTAAAAGGTTAAGACCCACTGATGTAAAACCCTCATTTCCACCCCCATAACTAAACCCTAGAAGTGGTATCAGGTGAAAATGGTAGCCCTAGCCTTTGATTTGATAAAACAATAGCGCCCCAAACTGGCTGTAGATGGGATCCTCAAGCCATCATTTAAAAATACCGAGTTAGCCCAGCCGGGGCCTGGCTCAGCAGTTGTACGCGCGGGTGGACCTATGAACCAGGAGGTCACAGTTCCATTCTCCATCAGGGCACATGTTCTGGTTGTGGGCTCGATCCTCCCGTGTGGGGCGTGTAGAAGGCAGCTAATCGATGAATCTCTCATCACTGACATTTCTATCTCCCGCTCCCTTCCTCTTTGAAATCAATAAAATATATATTTAAAAATACAGATTTACAAACACTTCCCTGGGTCGGAATCTCTAAGGCAGAAGCCCGGGAATCTGTATGTCAAACAACTCTCCAGGCCTCGCTGACCAGCCGGGTTTGGGGCGCACTGTCCTCGGGAAGAGATTCCAAGTCCTGCATTGTGCTCCTGGACGTGTGACCCCGCGATGTGGGAGGAGACACGTAGGATCTGGCCTTGAATGGGAAGGATTCCATTCCCAGGTCTGATGAGCTGTGTAGTCTGGGAAGTCAATGACGCAGAGATGCTAATAAACTGATAAACCTATGGGTGGGCTTTCCTAACTGTAAAACCTAAACATCTGTTAGTTATTCCCAGAATCTGACCTCACGCGTGAGCTGTTTCCCAGTGGCCAGAGTAAGCCTCCCTACAGAACCTCCACCTGAGTGTGTGTGTCCAGGCAGTAGGTGGGGGGGGGGGGAGCAACGAATAATTCACATCTGACTGTATGGAATGCAGACTTGCTTCCTGGGGACGTGCCTTTTGAAAATAAATGAACCGCTTGTCCCATGTTCTACCTGAAATGACAACCAACTGCTCATTCTCCCTTTATTCTCTCACTTCAAGAACTGAGCTGAAGGTTTTCCTGAACCCTGGTGGCTGCAGACTGAACACCAAGCCGCATCAGTTCGCCTATAATTCTTGCCTTTTCCAGAATCTGCCGTCAGTTTCCCTAAGGCAAACTGGACTTCCTTCTGTGGCTGAACATGATGGTTGAGAGGACCCTTGCCATAACAATAACAATGCAAAAGGAATGAAAGACTTGCCCTCACTTCCTCCTCGCCCCTCTGCACAGAGGAATATTAAGTAACCAAATGTCCCCACAGACACAGATTCTTCATAAGCCTTGAAAAAGTCTTTCTAGATTAGCTGGTCTATTGTTTTCCTCTTCCTTTCTCTACCAACTACCTTTTTCTTATAAATCTGTAAATTTCTGTCTGCCTCGCATTATTTCCTAAGTGCTTAAATACTAGGTCCAAGCGAGGTACATTTATAAGGTGCTTCATGCAAGCTGATGGTCTCGGTAATCTTTATGTGTAGAATATAGTTTTTCATTTCAGAAACCTCAAATTATAGCGGAAAAATACACACAGTTCTTCCAGTTAGGAAACTAGTAACGAAAGCATTTTCAGGCCCTGGTGGGAGCCAGAGAGATGTTTTCCTGGAGTGTCCTCCCCCTCGTATCCAACAGAAAATGCTGAGTCCTTTCTGATGGAGCTCCCCAAACATCACTCTCTTGCATCTCCTTCTGTTCCTCCTTGTAGGTGCTCCCCTTTCTGTGCTCTCTGTGCTCTGCCTGAATGTACCTTGGCAGGGCACCTCAGTGGGGGTCTTGACCTAGGCAGTGACTATGGGTTCCTGGTCTGCCAAGAGAGCTGGTGGGGGTGCCGACCATGAGCAGGGCCGATGCGCTGTGAGCTGACCAGCAGCCCTCTGCAAAGCAGGGGCATCCGAGATGTGTGACATTGCACCACACATTTTACAAGTCACTGTCTATCATTTAAACCATACAATCAGCCATTGGAGATCTACCGGCCAAGACTTGGTCTTGGTTCAAGTGAGGTCCACAATCCTTGTCCAAAATTCTTAGGGCCAGGTATGTTGCTGAATTCCATTTTTTCCCCCACAATTTTCAAGAGAGTAGAGCATCATCAGCATACATCATACCACACCCAGCACATGAAACAAATGTAGAAATTGGTGGCAACATGTGTGAATATTCACACTTGGGACCAGCAGAATAATACCCACTCCCTCTCCCCAAAGATGTCCGTGTCCTGGTCCCCAGAACTTGTGAATATCTAACTTTACAAAAGGGACTTTGCAGATGTGATTAAGTTCAGGATCTTGAGGCAGGGGGAGTCTCTGAAATATCCAGGTGAACCCAATGTAATCACCAGTGTCCTTATAAGAGGAAGGAGGACATGTGACAGAGCCCAAGGAGAGGTGAGGGCAGAATGAGGGGACCACCAGCCAAGGAAGCAGGCAGCCCCCACACCCTCCAAGTCGGCAAGGAGATGGGTTCTTCTGAAGGAACCCAGGGGCTCAGGAAGGAACTCAGCCCTGCCGACCCATTTTACACTCTGACCTAAAACTGCAAGATTAGATAGATTTTCATTGTGTTACGCCATTAGGTTTCTGGTAATTTGTTACCACAGCAACAGGAAACAAACACAGCCCTAGAGTAGTACTGTATCAGTGTGGGTAAGGTTTTGCCACCAAATGTTTTCAGAACATTTTCTACTTTAGAAATGTGAATCTTGCCTGACTTTATTTTTTTTTAATTTAAATTCTTTAATGTTTAAAGTATTATATACGTCTCCTTTTCCCCTCATGGACCTCTCCTCAGCCACTCCCACTCCCCAGCACTTGCCCTCACCCCCCTACGGTCTGTGTCCATTGGTTATGCTTTTATGCATGCATACAGGCCCTTCGTTTGATCTCTTATTGTCCCTCCTCACCTTCCCCTACCTTACCTCTGAGGTTTGACAGCCTGTTCGGTGCTTCTATGTCTCTGGATCTATTTTTGTTCATCACCATCCTCACTTTATTTTTGGGAAAAATAAGGCATAGAGAAGTTAGGCAAAATGTAGGTATTAATAGTAACAACCTCGTAAGATTTTTATACGAGTTAAGATAAAGGATATATAGCGCAGCACGGTATATGGCACACGGGAAATATCCTGTAAATAATAACTGTTATTCATTCTTTAGACTCCATTCTAAAACATTTCTTGGGTTTTATTTTCCAGTTCACTAATTCTCTCTTCAGTTGTGTATACTCTCTCGTTTGACCCATCTTTTGCATTTGCAATTTTCATAATTTACATTTTTTTAATCTAAAGATTCTATGTGGTCCTTCTTTTAAAAGCTGCCTTGTCCATTTTCACAGTGCCTCGCTCCTTAATCATACTTCCAACATCTGTCTGAGTTTCTTTCAATTAAACTTGTTCACTTTCTCTTCTGTCTCTGCTCGTTCCAGCGCCTACAGTCTGTACGAACGCTCCCGCGTCTGTGGTCTCTGCCTGTTCTCTCTCAACAGTGGCGTATTTCCTGCGTGTTATGTAATCTTTGGCTGTGAGTTCATGTTCCTTGGAAATTTATCTTTGTTTAGAATATGCTTCTCGACAAATGATTTGTCAGCCAGATATACCGCCAGTTGCCTGGGGCACTGCTGTTTTACCACAACTTTAACCTAAACTTCTGGCTTGGATTTTTTTCTGCCCACGTGTAGCATAGCACATGTACGGGTCAGTATTCTCAGAGGGTACTTTTTCCTTTCATGTTTTTTTTTCTTTTTTTCATTCCATCAATTGCCAAGGAGGCCCAGACAAGAAAGGCCCTTTACAATGTCTCCCTGGGGGGCAGGTGTCACCCACGTTCACCCATGAAAGAGGTTTGGCTTCGTTTGAGCTCTGCAACCTGCCTGCACCCAGGGTTGGTCTGTTGTCCCCTACATGTGTGGGAGCCACTTGAGTCCAGACATTCCCAAGGTGAATGCTGACATCAGCACTCACTTGTTCTCCTCCATAAGAGTGTGTGTTTTTTTCATTATTTCTGGCCTCTGAACATTTGTTTTATTTCTTGCCAGCTTAACAATCCATTATTCATTTTTATATTTTATGCAGCAATTTTCGGTGTTTTGTACCAGGAAAGATTCCCAAATATCTGGCATTTATTTCCCCATATTTCCAGAAAGGAAACCTCACTCACTTTTAAGTCACTGAATAACCTAGCCAAGCTCTGGAACCCTTCACTCTATGAGGAGGTTTTATGTTACCGCAAATCCCGAAAGGAGCCAGGGTGAGGGTGGGCTCTGGGAGGTCAGTGTGATGTGTCGTAAAGAGAAGCCCTTTGACATGTACTCAAGAGTCTTTGGAATGAAAGGGCTTGCAGCAAGCATGTCAAACTCACGGGCCGTGGGCCACATGTGGCCCACAAGGAATATTTTTGTGGCCCAGCCAATTTAACTGTAAGAAACGTTTTAATAAAATTTTTGTAACTACATTTCCACAATATCCTGCTATACATAATTATTAATAATGAACTACAACGTTCACTAATGACTATCATCGTGTTGCGCTCATTTCCCTTACTGGCCTTGTGCACAGACACACCATTTCTCTCCACTAATACTAGCAGCGAATATGTTAGCAGCTGATTGCCAAATCATTAGCCTTGTACTGACCTGTCTGGTGTGCGCAACAGGAAATATTTTGCTGTCGAAGAACAAGAAAAATGGGTTTATTTGCATTATGCTTATTAATTTATGCAGTTATTCAGTGTCTGGTAAGTTAATGTTCAAGAAAAAATATTACTTTTAATTAAAATGTTCTATTATTTTATGTTAATGATGACTCGTTTATTTCAGCCCTTTGTATTCAGCTCTATCAAAATAAACCTGTGTTTCTATGAAAATTGAAGCTTTCGGTTTTTTGCGGCCCACATACACTTCCTCTTTGTTTATCTGGCCAGTGTTAGCCTTTGAGTTTGACATGCTTGGTTTACAGGGAATCCTCACTCTTCATGGCCCCAGTTCAGCCATCCAAAGGACACCCACAGGAGGACTAAGAGTATGATGGTGAGATTTTTTATTTGATTTTGTTTGTTTTCTCACATGCATTTGATTCATTCCCTAGTTTAAACTCTTTCAAGCCATAAAGATAACCAAACACGACTATTCCTTCCCCTCCTTCCTTCCAATTCTGCTGTTTCTAGAGCCAACACAGCAGCAGTTTCTCAGCATGCTTCTAGAAACACTGTGTGCATCTCCAAGAAGAGGGCTTCTCTATACACACATTAGCATACCCACACGTTGTACCTTTTTTTAAAGCGTAGCAATGTGTTAGTATCGCTCCGTATTGCTAGGACACATTTTTCTACAGGCTGCATGGGTCTCCATCACATGGATGGACTGTCACTTATTTAAACAATGTCCCTCCCCACCCACCCACACACACACACTCCCAGCTGGGAGACACTGTTGACTGTTAGAAATAATGCCCCTGAGAATATTCTGGTTCCTATATCTCATGACCACGGGCAAGTATTCTGTAAAATAAAGTCCTAAAGTTGAGATTCCTTAGTCAGGGGAATGCACGTTTGTGTTGTTATGGAGATCACTAAATTGCCCTGCAAAGAAGTTGAATCAGTTTATAGACCCAGTAGCAGTGCATGAGGGTGCCTGCTTCTGGGGGCTCTTTTTTAAAAAGTCTATTACAGTTGACATTCAATATCACTAGTATATTAGTTTCAGGTGTGCAACATAGTGGTATGACTTTGTCTTGTTCATTTAAAACTTCAAACTCATTTGTTTCAAAGCTTTCCTCTTATCCAAAGCCCAGTGGCTATAAGGATGGACTTTGGAGGCTGTGTGTGTGTGTGTGTGTGTGTGTATTGGGGGTAACTTCTCTGTTGCACACATCTGCTTCCCTGTGCCTACCCCTCTGGTGTTGGGATGAGGATGACTGAGCACAAAAAGGAATCTCCCCACTTGATGGCTTGTGGTGATTGGGTTTTGCTGCCCTGTTTCCATTGGTCATCGTCACTCACGTAGCTTACATGCAGCTCACTGTGGACTACAGAGATCGATGGCCACCCCAAAAGATCTAGCTGCTGTGGGACACAGCCCCCCGCAGGCCCTCAGGCACTAATAGTTCCTGGTAAGACTTGGTCCCTCTGTTGTCACCAAGTGAATGACCTCACTCCACATTTCTCTGATGTAAGCAGCCCTGCCCCTATAATACAGTCATCTCCCATGAGCCTCCCCAACCCATATTCCATCTTCCCTCTGTGACCCCAATCTGGGTCCAGCAATATGGTAGAGATACCCCTAATTCTCAGGGAGTGGATCCTCAAAGGGACAATTATTGCCCTTCTCCAATGGCTATGCCCCTTTCCACCTCATTCCTATTCCTCCCCTACCATTGCCCTAATCTCTAAGCTCGTAGATAGCATAGCATAACCAAAGAACAGTATGTACCAGCCTCCTCTTCTTATAATCACCTAGAAAATTTGTGACCAATTATATTGAGAGCCCCTTCCATAGATTCCAGGGAAGAAGGTCCCTCAGTCCTCCCCTATGGGCCAGTAAGAGAAGAAGATAGACTATCTTCATAGACATTGCACTCCCACTAATCATGACTTCCTTATAGTTCCAATCCCCCCCTAAAAAAATGTAAGGCCCACTAAGCCAGATCATACTCTCTAGCTCTTGGGGCACATAGCATCTCATGCAAACAATTAGGTCTTCTTTGGAGTTAGCCCTAAAGAACTCAACACCTTGGTTCTTACCAATACATAATCACATGAGCCTGTTACAGAAGGATGGTGTACAACTTTATGGGCCTTCGAGGAAACACACCCAGAGTATATGAAGGGAGGAAACTCAGGTTCCTTAACAACCTGTGTGTGTGCGTGTGTTAGGAGAAACCTCTCTCACACATATCTCCTTCCCTGTGCCTACCCCTCTGGTGTATGAACTGAAATATGCACATTTTCATGCATCTAAGTGTACACATGCACATGAAAGGAAGTTTACTGCATAAAATGCTAATAACAGTGATGAATGAGATTACAGGCTGTTCTTCTGAATAGATCTATCCATCCACCTATCCTTGTGTACAGTCTGAATTGTCTACAGAGGCCAGCAAGGCATGTAGAAGATGCTATGTCCATAAGGCCAGAGCTCTCATCAAAGTGAAAGCCAGGGAGAAAGAGGGTCATGGATTAAAAGCAGTGGACACAAAGCCATCTGCCCACCCCCCAAGGGAAACAGGAATTTGACCTTCATACAACAGGGGAATAAAGTAGAGCCAAAGGCTCTGGCCGGGTGGCTCAGTTGATTGGAGCATCGCCCTATACACCAACAGTTCTTGGGTTTGATTCCCAGTCAGGGCACATACCTAGATTATAGGTTTCATCCCCAGTTAGGGCATGTAGCACAGGAAGCAACTCTCTCACATTGATGTTTTTCTCTTTCTCTCTCCCCCAACATTCCTCTCTCTAAAATCAATAAAAATATGTCCCTGAGTGAGGATTTAAAAAAAAAAAAAGTGGATCCAAAGTCCACCCACATTACCCATCTATCCTGCCTACGGCCCTGTCTTCTGTTGAGGGGCCAATACCCACTTGCGTGGAGGGACTTTGCCAGCAGAGGTAAGGAGGAGACCAGCCAACATGTGGAAAAAGTGGGCAATAGCCAGACAGCTCATTCCATTATTAAAGGAGGAGAGAAGAAGAAAAAGGGCCAAGAGCATTCACACACCAGATAATCATGCTCCGAATGTTAGCAGCTTAGCTAAAAGCACTTCTTCATGCCAGTTCTTCAAAAGTTACCTGACCTTATTTTTCAGATGAGACAAACTACATTTCCACATGGTCTTGACATCCAGGAAGTTCAGGGGAAGGCCAACTACTATCAGCAAACCTTCAACTCTAATAGCAGGCAGAGATTTAAGCAAATACTTTCCCCCTGAAGTATTTCCTAAGCCAACAGTCCAACCATTATTACTAGTGATGACATTTCCAACCTGCCTCCATGCTCAAAAGAAATGGTTCCCAGCCCCTCCCCCCCCCCCAGAGATTCAGTGAGAGGGCTTTAAGCAATAACCATCATTGTTAGAATAGATCTGTATATCTCAATGCCAAGTTTAAACACACTTCCCACCTCAACTTAAAGACTGAAGCCAGCGTGCCACTTGTAGAAACACAGACATTTCTAAGTGGGTGAGGAATGTGGGCTCTGGTACTTAGGA
The DNA here is from genome assembly GCA_004026665.1 of Murina feae. Lineage (NCBI taxonomy): Eukaryota > Metazoa > Chordata > Mammalia > Chiroptera > Vespertilionidae > Murina > Murina feae. Next base: position 3,973 of record PVJC01025440.1, on the reverse strand, counting down.
TCCCCATGCAGGGGGCTGCCAGCTGTAGCAGTTTGCTGGGACCACCATAACAAAACCCTAGGCAGGCCTAAACAACAGAAACCAATTTCCTCACGGCTCTGGAGGACCAAGATGCCATCAGGGCTGGAGTCTAGTGAGAGCACTCCCCTTAGGAAGCAGACAGCTACCTTCTTGTTGTGGACTCACCTGGTCTCTTCCAAGTGCACACCCATGGCGAGCCCACAGGTGCTCAGGTGTCTTTTTAAAAGCCTCACCCAAAGACATGCCTAGAGAAAGGAAGAGGGAGAGAGGTTCGTTGTCTTCTGTACCTGCCTCAACAGGAGATCAAACCCAGGTTCACCCCCTGCTGGGAATCGAACTGGGAACATTTCCATACACAGGATGATGTTCAACCAACTGAGGCACACTGGCCGGGCTCAGGTGTCTCTCCTTATAAGGACACTAATCATATCAGAATATTATTGGTTCTGAGGGAAACACAAATTGAAACCATAAGAAAATCTGATACCACTACTTACCTGTTAAGATGGCAGAAAAAAAAAGCCTGACTATTCCAAGTGCTGACAAGGAGGAGGAGGAACTCTCATTCACTGCTGGTGGGAATGCGAAATGGTGCAACCACTTTGGAAAACAGTTTAAAAACTAGACATATACCTAACATATGATCTAGCCATTCCACTCTAGGTATTTATCTAAGAGAAAAGAAGGCATAAATCATACAAACATTTGACCACCAACGTTCATAGCAACTTCATTTGTAATAGCCCCAAACTGGAAACAACCTAAAAGTCCATCTATAGATGAATATAGGAGAAAATTGTGGCATAATAATACATGGGGAACTCTACTCAGTAATATAAAACAACAAACATGGAATAACATGAGTAAATCTCAAAATCGTTATGTCGAGTAAAAAGAGACAGACACAAAAAAAAGAGTGCATATGATTCCATTTATAGAAAACTCTCGAAAATGAAATGCGTAGTGACAGAAAGCACACGGAAACCCCGTCCACTTTTCCAGCGTTATTATGGATCAAAACCACATTTTGTCTCATTTCTCGAGCGCCGGCCAGACATAGTGTCAATGGTTTCTGAGATCAATGAATACATTCTCTATCCTCTTTGTGGTGATGGTTTCGCTGGTATAGACACACGTCAAAACTTACCAAGTTCATGGCTTAAGTACATATTGCTATCGTACATCAATGCTATTCAATAAGACTGTTGTTGTGTTAATATAGGTCAGTGTTTCTAAAGTTTATTTGACCATGACTCTTATTTTTTTTAAATACGTTTTTATTGATTTTAGAGAGAGGGAGAGGAAAAAAGAAACATCAATGATGAGAGAGACTCTACAATCGGCTACCGCTGGCACGCCCCCCACTGGGGAACAAGCCTGCCACCTGAGCATGTGGCCTGACCAGGAATCCAACTGGTGACCTCCTGCTTCATAGGTTGTCACTCAACCACTGAACCACACGAGCTGGGCTGACCATGACCCACGTTCCCTGCTCACCTGTTGCCCCAGTTTGCAGAACCATGGCATGCATATGCAATGAGACAGACCTAGCTCTGATCCATTTCATGTTGGCCGAGTGCCCTTCAGTAAGCGACTTACACTTTCAGAGCCTCGGTGTTCTCACCTATAAAATGGACCTGTGGCCAGGATTAAAGCAATGAATGCCTGCAACGTGGAAGGTTCTTAAAATCTTTAGTCCACTCACCGCCCCAGAAATCAAACCAGCCATATCTATTGTGAGGTTTCCCCATTGCATTACCTTTATGTTTAACTAACGAATCCAGCATTCAGTCATCTTGGGTCCAAGGGTCCGAGGGGAAAGACATTGAAATGCTCAGCACTGCCCTGAGGACCCATCTGCTCTGCATTAGCCAGTCTTTCTCTGTTTATTATTCCTGGTGTTAAATCTCCTCCAATTCTTGTGTGAAAAGTTCGGATGTACAATAACCGCTTTATCACATTTTCCAAACCAGGGACCGTTTGGGAACGTTCACACCTTTTGCTTGTTGCCACTGTCTTTGTGTGGACTCGGGTTTCTGAAAAAGGCAGTTGGAGGGCTTCATCGAAAACATTGGTGTGCAAGCTGGAGGCAGACAAACAGCATCAAAGGGTGGAAAGGAGTGAGCACCTCCCCACACGGGCTCTGTGTGGGGCCCCGAGGCTCCAGCAGGTCAGCCCCTCCCTCAGCCTCTCTTCTTCGGGGGTAGAAATGGAATAATACACCAAAAAGATAAACAGAAACATGTCTGTGTGAGGGTCTAGAATAAAAAGCACACACGTCTCTGTAAAATAAACACAGCGTAAGAACAATATCGGTTACCACTCGTTGCGTTTTATTTGTGTGCCGTGTTTCGCTAAGTGCTATTTCATTGAAACCTCACAGCGCCCCTCTCTTCCTTGGCGCTGCCTACGAAGGTGGCAGCCATCTCCTACTCGGCACCATGGCTGCCCTCAGACCCCTCGTGAAACCCAAGATTGTCAAAAAGAGGACCAAGAAGTTCCCCCGGCACCAGTCAGACCGATATGCCAAGATTAAGCGGAGCTGGCGGAACCCCAGAGGCACTGACAATAGGGTGCGTAGAGGATGCAAGGGCCAGATCTTGATGCCCAACATTGGTTATGGGAGCAACAAGAAAACAAAGCACGTGCTGCCCAGTGGCTTTCGGAAGTTCCTGGGCCATAATGTCGAGGGGCTTGAAGTGCTGCTGATGTGCAATAGATTTCACTGTGCTGAGGTTGCTCACAACGTCCCCCAAAAGAGTAGCAAAGCCACTGTGGAAAGAGCAGCCCAGCTGGCCACCAGGTCACCAATCCCCATGGCAGGCTACGCAGTCGAGAAAATGAATAGACAGCTTGTGTACACGTTGTATTTGTGTTAATAAAATCATAAAATTCTGCCAAAAAAAAAAAAGAAGAGAAAGAAACCTCACAGCAGACCTGTGAGTTAGGTATGGAATCAGGGAGGTCTCTTTAAGGCACAAGGGATAGACAATGCACCTCAAACCCTGTGCAACTTCTCGGATTCTTTCCTTCAACCACAGTGTTCCAGGAACCTACCCTCGAGACATCCTTCATGGAGCAGGACCACACATATGTGCGCTGCAGCCTGGTTTTAAGAGCAAAAGACCACAAACAACTCCAGTGTTCCTCAGGAGGGGTCTGGTTGCATGAATTACATTCATACCATGAAATTCCTTTTTTACATTTTTAGTTACTTTATTGAATTTATTGGGGTGACATTAATAAAATTATATAGGTTTCAGATGTACAATTCTATAATACATTGCCTGCATATTGAATTGTGTGTTCATCACCCCCAAATCAAGTCTCCTTCCATCACTATTTATCCCCCTTTACCCTCTTCTACCTCCATCTATGCGATGGTAATCATACTATTGTTTTCCCTCTGGCATCACCACACTGTGGTCTCAGTCCATGAGTTTTTTGGTTTTGCTTTTTTTTTTTTTTTCTTAATCCGCTGTAAGATAGGAACAACTTAGCATGCTTGTCTGCCAGTGGTAAAGATCCAATAAGAAGAGGAAACCTGGTGATGGCAAGAGAGAAGGCTCATTATATCATTTATAAGAAAAGATGAGGGACATGACTCTTTGGGAGGCGATGAGTGGAGGCTGCAGCAGTGCATGCTGGAGCAGGGACTTCCCAAGGTCACCTGGAAGGATGTGACCCCCACCTTCAAGCCCTCCAGGTTCTGCTGGGGACACAGCTGGCACTGATTCCGCCCCCTGGATAACATAAACACTTCCAGATGGTCACCGGGTGCCGCCCACCCACCCCCATCACCTGACCACTTTCAGGTGTTCACCTGGACCCATCCATTTCCTGGCGCCCAAGTAATACCGCCACTTGCACTTCTCCAACTGGCCCCACCCACTTCATGAAACAAGCTCTTACTTCCAGCTGGTCACAGGCCTCTACCCCGCCTCTCTGGCCT
>PVJC01025439.1:0-24528 GCA_004026665.1 Murina feae | reverse complement strand
TGATACTGTTCCTTGAAGGCCTGGGGTCATCTTCTATAATTGATACACTGTTCCTTTAAGGCGGCCTTCTAACTAAGGAAGCCTCCTCTGCTTCACCTCGCAGCGTCTATAATGAAACAATTGTTACTTTTACTGGTTAGGCCGGAGCTGCTCTTTCCTTCAGCTCCGGAGGATTCTATGATTGTTACAATGTTTCAAAGCTGTGTTTCGCTAGAGCCAGTTTAATCGGAGCTGAGTTGAAGGGCGCAGCTTCACTTTCGCTCCTGCCGCAATGGAAGGGGCTGTTTACTCAGGTCCGTGAGTGGCGGCCGCCATGTTGGCTGGGCTAATTTGCATACAGCCGCTCTGATTGGCTGGTGGGCGTGGCTTACCCTATCTCGGAGAAACGGTTAATTTTAATATTTCGCTTTTATTAGTTTAGATTCCCCAGCCACTCAAGTAGATCATGGCTACAAATCCAAAAATAGGACAAAATATTTCTGACTCCTGTAAACAAGAAAATAGTCTTCAAATTAGAAGAATAAAAAAAATCTTAAAATGGAACATCATAACTAGTTGGGGGAAGGAAAGTTTTTCTTTGTAAGAATTCTGCTGATAAGTACATGCATGAAAGACCGATAGAATTCTAAGTCACATTTTGCAACTCTGGATGAAATAGTAGATCTAGGCTACAATCACTATGAATCTTAAAATTGTTAAAGGAAAGCATGCTTGGTAATTTTATAATGAGGATCAAGTTCACATCATCTGAATCCCCTGATAAATCTTAATATCATTAAACATGGGACAACCAGATATCATGGGGTCTCAATGATGTGTAGTACAAAACACCACAAGTGAAGTATATTTGTAAAAAATAATTGAGCTTGATTATCTTAAGTCTTCCAAGATCTACTTGTCAGTTTATAGTAAATACAGGAAAGAGAGGAAAGTTAACATAGTAAGTTAACCATGACAAAGTAATCAGTCAGATGCAGAAAGTGGAACATTTGATAGTACATGCCAGTGGAATAAATATAATGAGAAGCAATGCTATAAAATAGATGAGATTTAAAAGACATACAACTTATTGCAATATGTAGACATCAAGGAATCTTTATTCAAATAAATCAAGTAAACAAAAAATTTTCATGATATTAAGAAATTGATTTTTAAAGTATGGTGATTACTTTAAAATAATTGTGTTGGTTAGAGAAGCATATTTAAGTATGTATATTGAAATGTTGTAATGTATGGGATTTGCTTTAAAATACTCTAAGGTATGTGGGTCAGTAGATGAATTGAGAGTGAGCATATGTTAATCTGTATTAAAGCTGGGTAGATGAGGGTTGATGAACCTGTCTCAGTCCTGTTTGTTTGAAAATTTGTGTAGTGAATGGGGGAACATGAGTTGCCTATGACAGACAAAAAGATGGTATGTGAAAAAGCTGTATTTTCTGTCACTAAGGACTTGAAGACATGGCATAATCAGATCAAGTATGATATAAAATTTTTAGACATTGTTCAGATACAATCACAAAAAGAGGAGTATTTCAATTTTGTGTTAAATTACCATTTTTATAAGTTGGTTTAAGACATTTTTCCTTGTGAATTTTACCTATAGTACATAGTATAGTTTCTAAAGCCCATTACTGATAGTTGTTCTATTAATTTCACCAAACCAAGATTTTTCTTGGTTTTAATATTGTCAAAATACCAAATTTTCTAATTTACTTCTTTTTAGTAGTACTAAGGGGGAAAAATGTTATCTCCATTCTTTTGCAAGTGTTACTTTACTTTCTTTATGTAAATAACTTGTACTTACAAGTAAAATGATTATATTATTTGTTATACCTATTTATCTTGAAAATATTTTCTCATCTCTTACTCAAATGTTGTACATATATACAAAAAATTTGACCATAATTTAGTTTATTTCAAACAAGTCACACAAAGTGCCTTTTAAACAATCATAGGCGATTGTATCTAATTAAGTACCTGAAAAAGTGTGTGAAATTGGGGAAACTGGGATAATAAATAATATATAAGGGTTTGCATCATTTCAAAGGTGCTGAGAAGTAAGACAACTTGAATTTAAATAATGTAGTCACAGTGTGTGTATGTGCAGAGTGTCTACCCTATAATGCACACGTTTAGCCACACACATGCGCCTTACAGATCATCCCCAAAGCAATCTAATTCACATGGCATCTTGTCTTCCGTCCTCACTCTCTGCCCTGTCAGATCCGCAGAACACAAACCTTGAGTGAGTGAAACAACTACACCTGCCACTGACATGATCCCATCTATGAAACAGTTTGTGATGAAACAATTTATGTTTCAGGTTGTCCCATCTTTCCATGTACACACACTTTTACATTTTATTTTATTTTGGTAGGTACACTTAACATGAGCTATATCCTCTTGCCAGGTTGTTAAGTGTACATTATAATATTGTTGACTCCAGGTTGTACAGCAGATCTTTAAAACATATTTAATCCATCCTGGTCAGTACTGTGGTGCTTATTTTCCCCTAGTGATCTGGGAGACTTGCTCATTGTTTTCTCTGACCTGTTCTTCAGTGACCTGCACACTTTTTTTGTATAGCACATGTCCTACCAGACACATCTCTAGAGGGACTCATCTCTTTTTGTTCTGCTGCGCTAAATGCCATCCTAACTCAAGCTACTGTGTCTTAATGTCCCACTTGGTTTTCTTCCCAACTTATTGTTGCTTTTAGTAAGATTTTTGTTTACATCCATTCCCTGTTGTAAGTTAGACACACTACACATCAGATAAAAAAGCAGAATACAAGTATTAGTGTCTCATGAATACTCTTGGCTTCTTTGGGTAGTTTCAATTGCAGTCTTTTTCTGCTTTAATGGAACTCAGGGCTCATGGGAATAAGGAGTTACATAAAATGCAGTGAAGTGAACAGATTTGAAAGAGCAAACACCACAATAAAGTTCACCTTCTGGGACTCTCTAGAACTTTGAAGGATTGTGGAGCACCATTGTATTTAAGCACTGCAGGTCCCTGAGCAGGCATGATTTTGAGACACATGGAGGGTCTCTGGGAACTGGATCAGTCCCAAGAATCATTTTATGGAAACTATCCAATTAAGTTTTTGTTAACTTTTCATGTGGAAGAAATCTCATTCACGTTAAACTAATTCATTGTGTTAGAGAAGGAAAAAACAAATTACTCAGATTCAGGAGATTAGATAATTCCTAGGAGAGTCCATTCATTTGTGTAAAGTGGTGGCTCTTTCAAAGTTTGGTGCTGAGACCAGCATCATCGCCATTTCCTGGAAATTCATGAGAAGTGCAAATTATTATGCCTGACTTCAGACCTGCTGATTCGAAAACTCCTTGGAGGGGCCCAGAAATCTGTTTTCACGAGCATACCCAAGGATTCTGGTGAGCGTGCAATTAAGAACCACTGGTTTAATGTATATTTTTCAAAAGAAAGATTTTGACATTTTTAATCTTCAAAAATTTTTTAGTTAATATTGAAAAATCCATTGAAATAATCCTTCAGGTCAGATAAGTAGTTCTCTTTTTCCCTTTCAAGATTATTAATAAAGGCAATGAGATTTCCTGCTATCTTTTTTTGTCACTTATTTATTTAAAAATATTTTTATTGATTTCAGAGAGGAAGGGAGAAGGAGAGAGAGAGATGGAAACATCAGTGATGGGAGAGAACCATTGATTGGCTGCCTCCTGTAGGCCCCCTACTGGGTATTGAGCTCGCAAGCCAGGCATATGCCCTGATTGGGAATTGAACCATAACCTCCTAATTCATAGGTTGATGCTCAACTGCTGAACCACATTGGCTGGGCGATTTCCTAGTATCTTGGTAATTCTGCTTATTGATAACTCAGAAAAATATTTATGTCTATCATTATTATTAGAACCATCACATTTTACTGTTTTGCTGACATTTCATTGCTGTAAATGGCCTGATGTATAGCTAGAACGCCTGCACATTTCTAAGGAAAACAAGAAAGGAATGCCTGTTGTAACACCATTAGAATCATGGATTAATAATGAAGCAACGGTTAGTCAGGAATAGAGTGTGAAGCTCAACTCAATTTCACTTTCCAGGTCTGAATAGCAGAATTTCCCTCAGTATATGAGATAATACATGTAACATTCATTGCCATGCCAAGCACACCAAAGGAGCTTAATGTTAGCTTTAATTATATTGGTGCTTTTTAGTACTGTAGAGATGGTTCCTACAAGCCCTCTTGTTTATATAGCATTAGAGGCTCAGTGCATGAAATTGTGCGCTGGTAGGTTCTCTAGGCCTAGCCTGCGATCAGGGCCATCTTCTACCCACTCTCCAGTCCTCAGTCCTGCCCTGCTGCCACCCACCCCGGTTCCCCGTTGGGCATGATCAGAGCCTGAGGGACCAAGAGGTTGGCCATGCCAATGCCTGCTCACCAGTCCCTAGTGACGCCCTGCCGCCACCCACCCAGGTTCCTATGGTTCCCTAAACTCTACCCAGCATTCAGAGCCTGTGGAATGGGGGGAGGGACTGAGGTAGTCAGTGCACCTCATAGCGACTGGTTGATTTGTCATTCTGGTCATTATGGTGATATGGTCACTGGCCTTTTATTATATAGGATTATGAAGCTTGCTTGACTAGTCAACAAAAACAAAACATAAATAAAAATATGAAGAAAAACTCCATTCAACAGCCTAATTTCTCATATGGCTTTATATATGTACTAGGGGCCCAGTGCACAAAAATTTGTGCACTCGGGGAGGGGGGTCCCTCAGCCCAGCCTGTGCCCTTTTGCAGTCTGGGACCCCTCAGGGGTCCACCTGCTGGCATTCCTGGCCAGCCTGAGTGAGGGGCTGATTGCAGGCTGGCCAAGCCCCCCAGTGGGGACCCTCACCCCATGGGGATGTGGCCAGCCTGGGTGAGGGGCTGAGGGCCGTTTTCAGGCTGCCCGCAGCTTCCACTGACCCAACGTCCCAGCAAGGCTGGCTGGAATCAGGTTTCTGGGGTTTATTTATCTTCTATAATTGAAACTTTGTTGCCTTGAGTGGAGGCCTAGGCAGGCAAGGAAGCCTCCTGTTTGCTTCAGCTCTGTGGCTTCTATAATTGAAACATTGTTGCCTTGAGCAGAGGCCCAGCTGGCCTAGGCAGGCAGTTTCACCTTCATCATGGGCGCAACAGAAGCCTCCTGTTTGCTCTAGCTCTGTGGCTGCTGGCTGCCATCTTGGCTGGGTTAATTTGCATACATCCGCTCTGATTTGCTGGTGGGCATGGCTTGGCTGGTGGGCGTGGCTTAGGTGTCTTGGAGTGAGGGTCAATTTGCATATTACTCTTTTTTTAGATTAGATTATAAGTTCTAAAGAAAATATTAGAAATTAGCAATGTATGAAAATATAAACTTACTATGATTAACACTTTGTAATTGGGCATTTTCCCGCCAAAGTGCGTCGTAACACGGGGCTGTTTTGACATTTTCTCGCCAAAATTAAACTTTCCGTAAAATATTCATATCTTTTGATCTATTTGATATTTTTCTATGAAACTTTTAGTGTTCTAGTTTAAAAAGAGGTCTCTATTTACTTTGCAAAATATGTGTTATTGTATTTTTTATGTACACAAAATTACTACACTCTAGGTAAACATATTAAAAAACACTCTTTCACAATCAAAATAATTTTATTTATACAAAATTACAATATTTTTTAAAAATTTTCAACAGATCTTATAAAAAAAAACTATAACCTAATAGTGCTTCACTGTGTGGTAGCGTTCGAAACACTTTCCTTTGTGCAGGGGCACATTACAAAACTTGCACATGTACCGCGTTTCACTGCGTAGTTTATGAGCAGCACACACTCGACAATGACATAAAACATTTTTATTTTTGCCGATTCCAACTAGAGGCTCCAACATATGTTTCCTCATGTCCATTGACAGTCTCCCTGGTGGATCCGATTTTACTTGTTTCCCGCAAAAAATGTGTTAAGTTCAGTTAAACTATATTCTGACATTTTTGTCAAGAGATGTCTTTATTTAAGTGATATTTCTTGCTTAAAATTCTTCTTCATCTGATATTAATATATTTACACCAGCATTATTTTAATGTTCTTATGATATATCTCTCTTCATTTCTTTATTTTAGACAGTTTTTGGTCCTTTAAAACATACCCTGTTGCCCTAGCTAGTGTGGCTGAGTTGGTTGGGTGCTATCCCATGCATCAAAAGGTTGCTGGTTCCATGCCTGGTCAGGGCACATGCGCCAGTTGCAGGCTTGATCCCTGCTAGGATGTGTGCAGGAGGCAGCTGAATCTCTTTTGCTCTCACATTGAAGTTTCTCTCTCTCTCCCTCTCCCTTTCTCTCTCTCTTAAAAAAATTCAGTAAAAAAATCTTAAAAAGAAAACATACATTGTTGACAGCAGATAGTAGGGTTTTGTTATATTTACCCATTCTGAAAAGCTTTTTCTTTTATAGAATGTTAATTTCATTAACGTTTAATTAAGTTACAATTATTACTGCAATTATTACCAAGTCTATAATCTTGCTTTATCTCTATTTTCCTTTTCTCTTTCTTTGTTTCTTTTTCTCTGCTTACTTACATAACTTTGGATTTATCAAGTATTTTTGTTATTCCTATTCCTTTCTCATTTTTAGTATGTATTCAATTGATTGCAGTATTCTTGATTTGTTAAAGTTTAGTTTAAATTAGTACTTTTTTATTTCCAAAAGAATGCAATTATTTTATAACTAGAGGCCTAGTGCACAACATTTATGCACTCAGGGTGGAAGGGGTGGTCCCCTCAGCTCAGCCTGCACCATTTAGCAGTCCAGGAAGCCCTCAGGGGATGTCCAACTGACTTAGCACCACTGCAGTCGCCTGCCATCAGCTGGCTTGTGGGAATGCACTGACCACCAGGGGGCATCTCCTGCATTGAGCATCTGCCGCCTGGTGTTCAGTGAATGCCATAGTGACCAGTTATTCTGCTGTCTGGTTAATTTGCATATTACCCTTTTATTATATAGTATAGTTTAACTCCATTTGACCTTAACTTGAGACTTTGTATTCTCGATCCTCTTTCATGTTACTACCATTCTCCATCTTGTCTTTAAGGATATTTATTGTATTTATTTTAAATTCTTGGCCCATTTGTTTTGATAATATAGAGAATATATATTTAGTTTTTGTTTCTTTTTGTATTTACATTACTTTTATTTTTCCAGTTTTATGGCCTATGAGCTGCTATATTCTCCTCAGTTATTAGTTACCCTGGTAGGAAGGGCCAGTGACAGTACTGACCTGTGACTCTTCCAGTGTGTTTGGACATAGGGAAAAGATGAGCTTCCTGGTGGAGAACTGCAAGTACCATAAAACTGTTGTTCTCTAACTCTTAAATGCTCTTTCCCCCTTGTGAACCAACGTTAAGGAAAAACGTTGAAAATTGCTGCTATAAATTTTAGTTGTTTTAAGCCACTAATTTTGTGGTAATTGGTTATGGTAGCAATAGGAAACAAATACATTGCTGAATAGGATGAAGTAATTAGTAATGATAAAAACTAGTATGTGAATAAGTTACTTAAAGATCCTCATGATGGAGGTGACTATAAATTTGCTAAATATTATTTTTTTCAGAATATATTGTACAGATTTTTAAAAGGCAAAAGATTTATGCAATCTGAGGAGAAACCAGAGTATCTTGTACAAATTTTAGATGCCTTAGTGAAATGGAAACATTCTTTTTTAAAAAAAATATGTGTTTTATAAATTGATTTTAGAGGGAGAGGAAAAAAGGAGAGATTGAAACATCTATGAGAAAAAGACATCCATCAGCTGCCTACTGCATGTCCCCTACTGGGAACTGAGCCACAACTTGGGCATGTGCCCTGACTAGGAATCAAACCAGTGACATTTTGGTGCATGGAACAATGCTCAACCAACTGAGCCACACCAGCCAGGCAAAAACATTTCTTGAGAAAGAGGTTTAACTGAAGAACTAATTTTATGTCCTTGCAGGTCTTTTATTTGATACTAGTGTCCCAGTGCATGGATTCATGCACATTGAAAGGAAATTAATTAGAAGACATATTTTAATATTGCTATTTGCCCTTTCTCTGTAATAGAAGTATCAACCAAATTCATGATCGACAATGACAGGTCGAAACACATGCATGCGGACAGTGACAGATCAAAACACATGCATGCAATTGGCTCTAGTGAGAGCTTGAGCTTTATATGTATCATGTGTGTGCAAGTCAACTTAGCCTTTTATATATATAGAATAAACTTGCTTAATTAGACTTGCTTTAGCTAAACTGTTTGCAGCCCAGTGAAGCACCCCAACTTCTCTTTTAGGTAATTGTCAGCAACATAGCAGTAAATATCAACATGAAGCAGATTATTATTGTAGATCATGCAGGGAGAACAAAGGGTAAAATATTTAACTGTATCAGTGTTTGACTATATTCTGTGCAATGAGAAAACCTGAAGTTATTTTCAGGTTCTACCATTTCTTCTTTTCAGTTGGGTCAAGTTTCTAAACTTTCTAAATCTCCATTTTCTGGCTAATGAAAAGAAAATAGAATTCTACTGAGTCTCCTATCTGCCTACTCCAGGACTTCTGTGAGATCAAAGGAGGTGAGGCATGTGAAAACGGTTCACAAACATAAAGGCAATCTAGGGTTTTCCCACCACACTCCTGGAGAAAAAAAATGAAGGTCCACTGCTGGAGGGCTAAGAAATGTCATATCCTGCCCTAACTGGTTTGACTCAGTGCATATGCCTCAGCCTGCTGACTGCAGGGTCTGGGTTCAATTCTGACCAAGGGCATGTACTTAGGTTACAGGCTCCTACCTGGCCAGGGCTCAGGTCAGGGCATATGCAGGAGGCAACCAGTCAAAGTGTTCCTCTCATTTTGATGTTTCTCTCTGTTTTCCCCTTCTTTTCCACATTCCCTTAAAATCAATGGAAAACATATCCTCAGGTGAAGATTAAAAAAAATAGAAAGTAAGAAATGTCATATCCTATGAAAGACACATCTTGAAAATGCGTAAAGAAAGTTGTTATTTTTTCATGGTGAAGGGACTGGAGTCTGTGTTGATGAAAATACCTTGATGGCTGCGGTGACTGGCAGTGGCTGCAGCAGCGGGGTGAGGTAGCTGGTCACCTCCCACAAAGGGAGGCTAGACTATGGCTTAGGCCGGCTCCCCAAGGGGAGCAGGGAGCGGGCCTAAGGCATCAGTAGGACACCCCCTGAGGGCTCCTAATATGTGAGAGGGGGCAGGATGGGCTGAGGACCCTCCCCCCCCAGTGCATGAATTTCTTGCACCGGGCCCCTAGTATATAAATAATTGCCTAATGGAAAAATAAGTCCACAATCAGTGTTTTGGGAAATAAGTTTATTTAATGGACTTGAAATGGAGCCAATGCTATTTTTCTGAGCATATTATAATCAGATCAATTTTGCTGTACAAAGGCAAGAATGTTTCTCGACCCCACCAAAGATTTTTTTAGTCCAAGTAAAAGATGACAAAATAAGCAAGACATCAATCTGGTTGTATATGGTTATAATTCCTTTTTTTGGGGGGTGTCTATATTTCATGGAAACCTTTTAAAATTTAATTTTGTTTTTTAAATTTGGTGTTCCACAGAATTTTTGTAATTAGTTTATGTGTGCCATGAATGAAAAAGATTGAAAATCGCTGCCCTTGGACATAGTTTAAGGACTAGGTAGTTACAAATCGCAGACACCCACCCATCCCAGAGCAGTGCCAGCTGTGGTGCTCAGAGTTAAAAGGACTGCCTGCTGTGGGAGCCGTTGGCCCCAGTTATGTACAAAAGTGCGCTCTGGTGCAATGGGGGCTGAAAGGCAGCTCCTGAAACCTTTTTTTAGTGTGTGTCCCATAAGAAAAAAAAAGAATAACAAGAACTTTTTTCACTGACTAATATGATACTACAAGTGAAGTAACAAGAGGTTGAAACTGATAATTTAAAAAAAATAGTGAAATGCTGGCAGGCGTCAGACTATTTCCAGCTGCCTGGTTATTTTCTGTGTAGTTTGATATACTTGTCCAAGCATGTTTAGCAAAGTGGAAGTTTAGTTATTGCTGAAATTGTGTGTAAGAGTCTAAGAAAAATTCTTTACATCATGTTTGGGATTATAAAGAATTTGGCTGAAAGAAAACTGTAATAGATGCTTTTGCTTTGAGGTCTATTGTAGTCACTGTGGCAGCCCAGCCTAAATCTTACTATCTTGCTTTGGAGGTACTTGAAGGGAAAAATGTTACATTTTTGTGAAGAGCTGTCTGACACAGGAAAACTTCACCTTCAATAAGATTATTTCTGGGCATAAGAACAATTGCAGCATTGTTTCTTCAAAATTGCTGGAATACACCTGAGAAGCCCTCCTTGTAGAATATGCTTCAATTTATGTCCCATTACTGCTGTCAGAGCTTTTGTGTCCAACTCTCTTTTGTTTCCAAATGATGGTAGAGTTGTCACTTCATAGACAATTCAGAAAGGTTTTCTGAACTGTCATTGTTCCGGAAGTTTTTATTCTTCTGAAGACCTCGGAAGAAAGATGCAGTAAAAGATGCTAGGTCAGACACCTAAAGGTTTTCTACACTTAATTCCATTGTATATTTTCTCTACCTGATGGTATCAACGATTTCATGTGAGGGTATTTTCTTTGATGAGGTTCACAGTTAGAGTACAGGATGTTTTATTTTGATCAGTTTGAAAGTGACAGGGGTGGTTATATGTGTAAGAAAGCTTTCATGGCTTTTTAAATTTCATGTGTTCTTTGCTCTGTAGATTTCAGTTTCACCCAGATACAAGTTTTTTATTTATTTACTAGAAGCCTAATGCACGAAATTTGTGCAAGGGGCTCAGCCCTCGCAGTCATGGTTTCGTCCCAAAGGACATCGGTCTAGTTAGCATATTATGCTTTTATTATTGTAGATAGTTTTTTTTTCCTACAGGAAATTTTATCAATATCATCCTTTGAGCAGTAATGTCTTTTATTTTTCAGAATCTTAACTGGGAATTTATAATAATTATGAAAACATGTATTTTCTAGACATTTCTTTATAATTTATTTTAGTAGTGAAAAATTGGAGAGAATTTAAGCATTCACCAATAGAAGATGATGGTATTATGGCATAGATAATGATCCTAGCTAATAAAAGAGTAATAGGCAAATTAGAAGTCATTCCATCACAAAGATGGCCACCCTCACAGCCACAAGATGGTGGCGCCCAGTCTGGCTCAGCCCCACCACTGAAGTGATCAGGCCAGTAGCCAGGCAGGTGGCAGGGGAGGCAGAGACAGATTACCTACACATTATTTTTTTTAACCTTTATTATTTTATTATTTACTTTTATTATTATTATTTTACTTTTGTAAAAACTACTAGTAATTCATACATTTGATGAAATTCCTTGGGTATTGAATTGTCAACACATAAGACTTTTATAGATGCTTTTTTCAAAGCTGTAATCACATGATTAGCAACACTTTCTTCAATGTTAATTTTGAAGTCAAATAAAAACAAAGTAATTTTTTCTCCTTAATTTCTTTCTGGGGAAATAGTGTACACACACACACACACACACACACACACAGAGAGACACACACCTCTATTCCAGATTTCTAACTATTTACAGTAGTTTCAACTTTATGAGTAAGAACTGACTTTTTATTGTCTCTCCCCACTTCATCCTCACAGTTCCTGCTGAGTGAGCATTCACATGCAAATGTACCAAAATCATCCCACAAACCTGTCATTTCACCCATATTGTTTTCATAAATTTGCTACCTCCCTTGGTGCAAACATATGATTTTCTTCTTCAGTTCACCTGAAAATTGCTTCTTCATGCTTTTATTTGGAATGGTTGGATTTGGGTGTTGTCAGCAGTCCAGGGATATATTTGAATAAAGTCACACTTACTAGATCTAGGACATTGACATCAGTCACGTGTGTCAGGGATTCGTCCTGTGGCCTTATAAATCTTGGCTCCAAAATGATCTAAGAACCTCATTTAGGACCAGGGCCCAGTGCTGTAATTGACTTCTGTTGTTTTCTGGACTGTTAGAGCATTGTTTTTCCCAAATGAAGTTTGATATTTTTTAGAAGCTTTAAGTATTCTAGCAAAAGAGAATTTTATCTAAGAGAATCATTTTGATAGGGCACTAAAGTTCAAGTATAAGCAAAATATAGGAAACAACTGTATCCCTCCCCAAATTAGGCATTTGAAAGGACTGTGAAGGAAGGTTCCAAATGTGGATGATAGTTCCATAATCGAGCAGATTTGTCCTAAGCAGAAAATGTTCAATTATAAAGAAAGGCCACATTATTCAATATAATTAATTTTTCAGAATATGAAGGTAACACAATGATCCACACTATGAAAAAACTGGAAAATGCAGAAAGGAAAATAATTCCAATGACATCAGCAAAGAATATATATATATATAGTTTGACTCTTTCCTTCCAATACCAATTATATCTGCTTATTTATCTATTTAAAATTCTATTTTATAATATGTAGTAATAATACTAATAAGTAATATTTATTGAGGACAAAGCAAGTGTGTGCACTTCAGTTATTTTCTCATTCAGTTCTAGTGAAAAATCTATGATATATGTCTTATTACATCCATTTTATAGGTATGAATACTAAAGTGTAGGGTGGTAAATTTTTCAGGACACAAATTTAGTAGGCTTAGTTCTTTGCCTATGCACAATTTTGCAGCATTGTCTCTTAATCTTCACTTTGCAACTAGCAATCATATTACATTCATTGTTCATACTGTATAGTCTTTATAACAATCATTTCTAATGATTATATCATGTCCATAAAGTAGAAATGCCATAAAAATTGAATTATCCTAAGTTGAAAATTGTAGATAAATTTAAAAGATTCAGCAGAGTACTTTGTTAAATACATTTACACATATAATTGTTTCTAAAATTTTGGATTACTTTCTTAGGATATAGGTTCATGATTAAAATTTATGCTAAAAAAAAGAAAAATGGGCACTTTTAGCATACTCAATGTGTATCATCAAAATGTTTTATTTTTAACTTGAAAATAAAAACATCTTATATAATAAAACCCTAATATGCAAATCAATGGAATAGCAGAACACCCGGTTGCTATAACATGCACTGACCACCAGGGGGCAGATGCTCAGTGCAGGAGCTGCCCCCAGCCTGAAGACCCCAGGTTAGCCAAGTTGGGTGCCAGGGGGGACCCCTGATTGCCCCACCAGTTGCCCTGTAGAGGGAGGCTACTGATGGCAGCGGGGTGCAGGGCCTGCGAGCGGGCAACGCCAGGCCAGCCAAGGTGGGTGCCAGCAGGGTCCCCCCAATCACCCCACAGATTGACCCTGATTGCCAGCCAGGCCTAGGGACCCTACCGGTGCATGAATTTCATGCACCGGGCCTCTAGTTTAATAATAAAAGGGTGAGACATAATCTATACTCCAGTCTGGTGAAATGTTAAAGTCACAATTCTTCCATAACAAATGGTAGATTTTCAATATGACACAGAAGAGATAATAAATGAGTCTTTGACATCACAAAAATGTATTTAATGATCATATTGTGCAAAGGGCTAATATCTATGAACCAACATGACTTGCAATTGCTGTATGACAAAGTCATTGAATATGCATCACCACATATTTCTAAAGTGCAAGCTCAAAACTAATCCTTACAAACCATTCCTTTAGCAGAAGCTTGAACCTGCAATAAACAAGATTCATCAACACACACACACATACACACATATATACACAGATACATGTCAAAACCAAGGCACTGAATATCTGGCCTAGAGAAAGCAGTATTATGGAGTATGTCACGAGGAATGCTTGTGCCCCTCTTGTAATATTTAAGGAAAGGTAAAATTATGACTACATGAACATCAAGTCTGTCTTAAAAAGAAAAAGTTTTTTAAAGTTCCCACACAATATAATTATGGAGGCCAGGAAAGCAGACCCACCTCTCATTTATTAATATTGAGGGGCAAGGGACTGATGACAAGGCTCTGCTGCCGCTGTTTCTGCCACTGCTACTATTGTTTTAGATTCAGTTCTTTGTTTTCTACTCGTTGTTTCATTGAGTCAGTGCCCATGGTTTGAGTGTTTTAAAGGCTGTGGTTGGACAAAGGCTATGCTTTGATGATAGTGAATAAGAAACAAAGTAGCAATGACATTCAGACTTTGGATTTTTTGTCCTGGAAAACTCAACAATGCTATGTGCATTGTGCACAGTGGCTAGAAGGCATAACTTTGAATATGCAAAATGATTTCATTATTGCCTGATGACACCTGAAGAGATGGTAGGTGTTGAAGTTGCCTCCAAATGCTCACCTACAGGGAAGAAACTGGCAATGCTGAATACAAGAGATGGCTTTCAGTTGGTGCTGTGCGCTGCTTAGGTTTCCTCACACCATGGTGGCTGGGTCCCAAGAGCAAGTATCATGAATTTTCCAGCCATAACCTTCTGTGGTAGATGCCAGCAAGACTTTCAGAGCCAGTACCGGGGAATTCTTGACCAGATAGTCGGATAGAACAGAAAACTAGCCCACTGAATATTCAGTTACACAGCCAGCAATGTTCCCTTGTAGGCAAAGGTCTCTTACAGGTTGAGTTCTTCATGAAACTGACTCCGACAAGGTGATTACCATGTAAGAAGTCTTGGAATGAATGCCTTTTTAAAATACTGCAGACTGCCACCATCTCACTGACAATCTCACACTCCCACTGGGTGAAGGAGCACCTCCCACATTGTAGGGTGCTAAAAGCTGAGTTGGGTCAGAGTAATACCTGAGACATGCTATTCAGGGACCAGGCTCGAGGAACTAACTGGCAGCTATAGTCTCCTGAGGCAAATTTGTGACATTTTACTGCTGCTGGGAGGAACAAATCGACTCGGAGATGTGCAGTGGAAGGAAGTGTTGGCGTTGCTAGTAGCCTTAACCTTCCCAAGTTTAGGCCTTACGGTTCCACGCCAGGAGCCCGCACAGCAGCCCGGCCCTGCCTGCTAACGGAAGGCCCGAGATTTGCTGTGAGCATGCGCAGTTCACCCGCCTCCAGTCCAAGCCTAAGCGGTTCCTCCCCAGCCCAGTTTCTGGGCAGGGCTCCTTCTGCACCCCTGGCCAGACTTCCGGGAGGCAGCACTATGACACTCGAAGCCTTGGGTGTGGCAAGGCTTACATGATAGGTGGTGTGAGCCAGGCCCCCAGGCAGGAGCCTAGAAAGGGGGCTGCTCAGTGGGGCACTCGGTGGCTCTCAACCCATCACTTCCTAGTCCCACAGAACCCCCTGAGATCCAAAATGTTTTCCAAAAAAAGTTATATTAATCTAAAAATTGATCAGTAATTCTTGGGAGTGATAGCTTTCCTGCATCTTTGCCAACATCAATATAATAATTTTAACTTTTATGAAATACTTGAAAAAGAACTTTACTAAAATAATAATCAAATGTAGTGATGAATAAAATAATGAGTTAAAGCTTCTTACCTCTCTGCAAAATTCACTCCCTGAAGTATTCAATGTTTGTTTCCTGAATTTGCTTCTAAGATATTTTCCATGGTACAAATATCTATAATCTATCTATCTATCTATCTATCTATCTATCTATCTATCTATCTATCTAATCTATATCTGTATCTTCTACCTGTCTACCTATCTATCTGAAATATTATGATATACATTATTATTTTGTTATTTAATCTGTAATCTAAGAAATGGATGTCATACAACTTCAAAATGTTAGATATATCAGATACCCTCAGAGAGGGTCTATTTCAAAGTTTTCGCTTCTCTGAGTGGCAAATCGTTTTTGACTGTTTCTTGTGCATGCTGGCCTGTTTTGAGAAACAAGGGAATCGATCTCTGTTTTCCTGGTCCAGCCTTAGTTTTACTCAGATTCCGAGTCCCTGGTTCTCAGGGGTGAGGTTCTCTCAACCATCCTGTCACTGCCCCATGTGTTAGGAAACACCTCCTGGACTCAGTCCATGATAGTTTCCTGCTCTTCTCCAAGGGTCGAGATGCTTTTCCTTTTCCCTTCCTCCACTTTCTGCAGCTACAGTAAATCTTGTTCTCTGTCCTCCGGGGTAGGATTTGCTGCCCTTTGCCTTGTGGCTTAACCCTTTCACGACTTAGAGGAGAGAAGGCACTTTACTTAGTGTCTTTCGCTAAAGGCTGCTACTCTCCTCCTCCTGTCCTGCAACACCTCAGGAGGCTTTCTCCAACTTCCTCTTGCCCCCACTGTTTGACCTGTAGATGCTTATGCACCTGCTGAGTCCTATTGTATTTGGCGAGTGGAGTCCTTGAAGAGTCTCTGGTGAGTGCAAAGTGTCCTTTCTCTGAGACTCAGGGTTTTTGTTCTGTTACACTCGCACATACTGGGACTTTGACAATGCACTATTTTTATTTTTCACAATTCACCAAAATTTAGCCAAATTCTTTTTATCCTCTTGTGTGAAGATCTGATCTTCCTCCTGCTGAGCTATTACAATAGTGCCCCTGCCCTATCTTTCCTTTGATATCAGAGTAGTTGGTTGTTGTATTACTTCAGCTTTTTGATGTGTCCAAGAAACATACTTTTGTCCATTATCTTCTTTTTCTTGTTATTAGGATGGGAGCAACACTCTTACATCTTAGGTGGAAACTGGAGATCTGTCTACATTCATGAAAAAAGAATTTGTGATATAGAATTCTTTGTTGATAGGTTTTTATTGTTATTTGTTTTGTTTGTTTAGCACCTTAGAGATGTTCCAACTTTTCTTTGCCCACAGTTGTTTCTGATGAGAAGTCAGTGGTATTCAAAGCGGCGTTTCCTGTATGCAAAATATGTTTTGCTTGTTTGCTTTTTTCCTGATTGCTTTCAATATTTTCTATGCAATTTTCATATGTTGACTGTTTTCTTACGATGTTTTTGGCACTGTATTCTTCCTTTCTTCCAAATGTTTTTTCTCTGGAATCTGCTCTGTCTTTTTGCTATACTGCTTTATTGATTTATTTTTTTGGTAATTTTTCCAGGGTTTATAAATACTGTATTATCTATAGCTTAGTCAGTTTGTTAGGTGCTTTCAGAATCTTACCAGAAGTGGACTACAAACAATTTTCTTTTACTTCAATCTTCATTTTGTGATCATGGTTGTTGCTGCCCTCCCATCCTCTGTGCCCACAGTTTTTAGTTGATCAGGTCCTCTAAAACTACTCTGGAATGGTGTTGAACTGATGGCAATAGTAAACACCAGAAGGACTTTTTAAAAAATTTTATTGAATTTATTTGGTGACATTGGTTAATAAAGTCTCGTAGGTTTCAAGTTAATAAAATTCTATATCATCTGTATATTCTATTGTTTTTTTCATAACACCAAGTCAAATCTACTTCTATCACCATTTATCGCCCCCTATACCCGCTTCTGTCCATTCACCCCCCTTCTCCCTCTGGTAATCTCTTGTCTGTGTAAATGAGTTGTTTTTTCTTTTCCCCCTTCCCCCCCTAATCTCTTCATTTTTTTTCACTCAGTTCCTCAATCCCTTCTCCCCTGTTAACAGCTGTCAGTTTGTTCTTTATCTATTAATCTATTTCTATTTTGTTTGTTGGCTTATTTTATTCATTAGATTCCACATATAAGTGAGATCATATGGTATTTGTCTTTCTCTCATTGGCTTATTTCACTTAGCATAATACTCTCCAGGTCCATCTATGCTGTCACAAAAGGACTTTCTTTTAAGATTCACAGACTTTAGTAACTCTAGCAGTGCTCTCTTAGAGTCTGCATATACGATTCCAGTGCTGGTAATTTTAAAAGCTTCTCAGGTGATTCTAAAGCCTGATGAATTTTAAAAGCCACTTAAGTTCTTACTCTGCAGTTTTTATGACCTCACTCAGTAGCAAAACCCTTCATGACAAATTGAGTTTTAACTATAGAGGATTTAGAATTGTGGAAAGATGGAAAAAATCATTCTCGACAATGGGAGCAGTATAATAAAAGAAAGAGGCAGAAAAGTGAGGTGAATTACTGGAATATAACATGCTTGTTGGAAATTAGTTTGGGGCTAGATTTTGGATGGCCTTGGAAGTCAAACTAAGAATATTGGAATTTATTCTCTAGGTAATAGGAACTCAATTAAAAATTTGAAATGAAGAATAAAATGATTGGTGCTGCCCACAAAAAAGACTACTATGAAGACTACTACCTTGCATAGTAGTAGTCTGACTGACATCCAGAGGTTAGAAGTGAAAAGACTATTTGCAATAATTTAGGAGAGAGTAATTGTGGGCTTGAATGAGAGGTTGGTCACTGGAATGTAAACGTTTTGATAGATGTGAAAGCTAATAAGACAAAAGGATCCATAGAAGAGAGAAGGCAGTGTCAAGGATAGCACTGAGGCTTTAAATGTAAATTATTAGGATACTAGGCTGTCATTTATAGCAACTGGGAACAAGGAAGCATAAGCAGCTTTGGGGAAAAGATAAGACATTTAATTGGGGTTAAAATTATTTGAGGAGCTGTTGGTACTTCCACTTGGTGATAAGCCCAAGTAGTCTAAATCATTAATGCAAATATACAGTCCATCAAGCATGCAAACTTTCTATTTTTAGTAGTAAAATTCTATAATTAAGATTTTTCTCATTTAATCCAGAATATCCTATGGGTATATTGAATTAATCCTCTAACTTATTCCTTTTGCATTTAATATGTAATATTTTATTTAGTAATAATTTTATCTTTCAAAGAATTTTCAAAACTTTATTTAAATAAAGAACAAGTCAAGAAAATTAGATTTAGTTTCTAGTACAAAGTCAACACTAATCATGCTTTGTTTTCTTTTGTGATTAATTTTGACAGTATGTCTTACCTCTCACATTATAATTCCCATTATTTTAATCTGTCTTTTAAATCATTTTTATTAAATTATAATGTGCATACAGAAATGTGCACAAATAAGTATATACCTTAAAGAATTTTCACAAATGTCCTTCTGTGTCCTTGCTGTTTTACTGCTCACTTCCTCCAAAGGAAGCCACTTTTCCCACTACTGTATAGATTAGTTTTGCTTGAGTGGAATCATACACTATGTATTACTTTGTGTTTGGTTTCCTCACTGAAAGTTATGTGTATGGCTGTTGTTCCACTCTGCTGCATTAGAGCTAGTTATCTATTAACTAGTAGGCTGTTGCACAAAGATTTGCACAATAGGCCTTCTTTCCCCTGGCTGGCGGCACCAGTTTTCCTCCGGCACAGGAGACCCAGACCTTTAGTCTGGCCACAGCAGCAAGGCTTGGCTTCTCCCTTCCCGCGGCTCCCAGCCTCTCCTTTTTTTTTTTCCAGTTCCTTCAGTGGAGCCCAGGGCAGACTGGAGGGCTGGGTTGCCCTTAATGACCCAGGCCCCCAGGCCCTCTTTGAGCAGAGTACAGGGCTGGTGGGAAGCTTGGCTTCCTTCGTTGCCAGGAGCAACCCAAGCCTTCTGCTTGCTCCGTCTTCAGTCTTGGCTCTGCACCTGCATATGCAGATTAACCACCATCTTTGTTGGGTTAATTTGCATAGTTGCTCTGATTGGCTGGTGGGTGTAGTGGAATGAGGGAGTGATGGTTAATTTGCATGTTTCTCTTTTATTAGTGTAGATATGAATTTAATTAATCTTTATGGACATTTGGCTTATTTCTGGTTTGCATCTATCCAGATAATGCTACTATATTATAGTTATGCAAACCTTTTAGTCAATCTATGTATGCATTTTTTATTGCATTTATATTTAGATTTGTGGTGTTTGGGGAGGAGGTGATAGGGTATGTATGTGTGCATCTTGAGTAGAGAGTACCAAACAGTTTTCCAAAGTGTAAAAGATGTGAGTTTCAGGTTCTCCTCTTCCTTGCCAGAGCTTGATGTTTTTAGTGTGTTTTTTTTTAATTAAAATTTTTTTCATTTGTTAATTATCTCCAGAGGATATCTTTTCCATTGATTCTTAGAGAGAGTAGAAGGGAGGGAAATAGGTGAGAAGAGAGAGAAACATTAATGTGAGAGAGACACATTGATTGGTTGCCTCCCATAGAAGCCCTGTTTGGGCCAAAGCCTACAACCTAGGTACATGCCCTTGACTGGGAATCGAACCTGAGACCCTTAGGTACACAGGTGGGTGCTCTAACCATTTAGCACACTGGCCAGGACTGGCCAGGATAGTCTTGAATTTCAGTCATATTGATGTTGATGATAAGCAATTGTAAATCGTTGTGTAGTTTATATTTTCCTGATGATTTAAAAAGATTAAATGCTTTCTCATATGTTATTGACAATGAATTCTCCATTTTTGAGAAGTTGCAAAAGATTCTTAATCATTTATGTTGGTTGTCATTTACATAGTGATTGGTATAATGTCTTCATATATTTTGCATATGGGCCTCTTGTTTACAGAATACATTGTAAATACATTCTCCTACTGTGTCATACATTTTTACTCTTCTATTAGCCTCTTTTGGTAAGAATCCTTTATTTTAATACAAGAGGCCCGGTGCATGAATTTGTGTACCAGTGGGGTCCCTTGGCCTGGCCTGTGAAATTGGGCCAAAACTGGCTCTCTGATATCTCCCAAAGGGTCCTGGATTGTGAGAGGGCACAGGCCATTCAAATGCAAAAGCCGAGGCACATAGCTTGGGTGGGTTGTAAATTGCGTGGGGGTGGGGGTCTCTGGTAATCACCAGGGCAGAGCAAACAGCAATGGCTGCCAGTCAGTCCTGCACCGGAAAGTTCCTGGGTCTCCGCATCCCGTGCCCCCGTGCAGGAAAAATGTTGCACCTCTGAAAGAAAGCCACCCTCGCATTCCTGTCCTGACTTACTAGAACTGCATATGTGAGCCTGATGGGTTTTTCTGGAATGCTGCTCTAGATGTTCATATAGTAGTGCTGAAAATGCTCAGGAATTGAAAATACCCCAACAAAGTCCTTAACTAGTGATTGGCAGTTACTGGTGTATAATTCTTTTTTAAAAAAATATATTTTATTGATTTTTTTACAGAGAAGAAGGGAGAGGGATAGAGAGTTAGAAACATTGATGAGAGAGAAACATTGATCAGCTGCCTCCTGCACACTCCCCACTGGGGATGTGCCCGCAACCTAGGTACATGCCCTTGACTGGAATCGAACCTGGGACCCTTGAATCCGCAGGCCCACGCTCTATTCTCTGAGCCAAACTGGTTAGGGATGGTGTATAATTGTTAATTGCTTCCCCTACCCCTGGTTGGGATAATCCTGGAACATGTATTTTGCACCCTGAGTTTCTTCTATGGTATTAGCTAGCTTAATAATGTATCTTTTATTACTTGCCTTCCCTCCCCTGCATCACTTCCTTCATGTCAGTGTTTCTTTCATCACTTCCAAATAAATCACTTGTGCTCAAGACCTCATCTGAGGGTCTGAAATTACTCTAACCCCAAGATATTAATAAAGGGCCTTATGATGCTTCTGCTAGTGGTAATGATATGGAGGTCAGGTGATATATGGAGCCCTGGCCCCCGAGTCTGCTTCACTGTGAATCCAGTGGTTCCTCAATGCACTTTTGTGAATTTCCCAGTTCCTCATTACACAATGAGGATCCATATGCTTATAATTTGGCAAAATTCTTACATTTGTTAGCTGACTTACAGAGAAAGAACCATAATGTTCTGGAAAAACAAGAGGAAATCCATATAATTCCTTTCTGGTCAAGAGGCTAAATGAGAAATCATAATAACAGCTTGAGATAAATGACAAATTTAGTGTCACCCTATATACTTAAAGGAGCAGGGTTGGTGGTCCTTATCGTATTTCCATTTGATTAACTACTATTTCTTGAAAATATCGGGAAGATTATGGAAAATTATGGGGAACTACCATAAATTTAACCAAGCAATAACACCAATCACAAACACACTTGTGCACTTGCCAACACAGTGATAAAGGCAGATAGTGTCTTAAAATCATTATGAAAACATTGTTGACTCCACAGAACCTCTGAGAGTGACATGCGCACCCTTAGGGTCTAAGAACCAATAGTACCAGTGTTCCTTTTCCTTATTCCCAAGGGCCCCCTTGAGGAATTTGTTTTGCAGTTCACAGGAGAGCTAAACTATACCCTGATCATTCTGGACTCTCATGGGGGAGCATAGAATGCATTTGAGAAGTTACTGCATTGTCAGTATTAATTGATCATTATTACCATGAGGATATAGAATTGCTGCTACATAGTGAAGGTAGGGAGACTCATTGTGTTTTCATATCTAATAATTGACCAGAAATGGGTAGTAGCCAGAAGCATGACCTAATAAGAGCATGGTAACTGGGGCCTCAGAGCCCTCAGGAATAAAGATGTAGTTTATCCCAGATCATCAGAAGCACTGCCCAATTAGAAGAGACATCTTGATTGAGTGGTAGAAGACATAAATAGTGAATACTAGTTGCAACTTTTAGATGAGCTGTAATAAAGCATGTTGTCTTCTTTCACTAAAACTCCTGAACATATTAGCATATTAAAACATTTAATCTTGAAGAGTAGGTGTCAAGATAGAGCAACTTTAACTTGGGTGTGGGCTATTTTGAGTACTACAAAGGGTGGACTGTAGCAGATACAGTTGATACCTTCTCAGATACCCCAAAGCTTACTGTATCTGTGTGCTCTAGGTAATTGAATGCTGCCAGTGTCTATATCTCCATGCTACATGACTTATTCTGGAAGACTACTTTATCTGCTGTACCCATGGAAGGCTAGAAGTGCTCTGTGATTAATTAACTCCCTCAGAATATCCCTTAACCAGTGCCAGAAGAGAAAGGGTACACAAACCCCCATCCCCATGAAGCCTTGGATAGGATATAGCTGAGGTATGTGCTTTACAACATTTCCCAGAGTGAATACAGGGTTAAGTTACAGCTGTCCTCTGTATCTGGCCTACTAAGGAATCCTTATTGGTTGGTTGCTTCCCCTTCCTACATCTTCTTCCACATCCTTCTTGATGTTCCTTGGGTCTTCGTACACATGAAGTACTTATACTTCATCTTTGTTTCAGGAAACACCCAAATTAAGAGTTGTAGCCACCACTTTTTGCTTGGTTTTTCTGCCACTGCTCAGGAATTAGAAAATGCCTTACAGGTAAAAGTGTTTCTAAATGTCAAGTTCACTTCTCTCTCTTCTTTTCTCTCTGGGTTCTTGACCCTCCTTCGAGTCCTTACTGATTAGATAGCTTTCTGATGCCTTCAAACAGATTTTAAAAATTTATCTAGTTATTACAATTGTGTTCAGTGGAATTGTTGGTCCAACATAACTGAGAGCAGAAATCATCTTCTTTTATAAATCCGTATGTGAATGAAAGAAACTTTATTGAGAACTAAAAGCAGTTACTGCTTCTATGACATTTTGAAAACTTAAGGAACATTTAAAAAATATAACATTAAATTTTCTAGAAATGAAAAATAACCAAGCTAAGCTCAAGGCATTTTTACATTATAACTCTTCAGTAACCTTTGATTCTTTGCTTTCTGCCCATCTCTGCATCTTTTGCTTTTATTTTATGGAAAAAAAAATTAGACTTTTAGATTTGCTGTTGCTTTCATGGTGTGTCCAGGGAGCAATTCCTTGGTTTTTAAGGATCACATGTTTATTACTTTTGGGGTAAGGGAGAAAGTATAAAACATTCATATTTCTCTTCCTTTTCTACCCAGCAAATATATTCCAGAAGGGCACAGTGTATGTAGTATTTTGAATGGAAGGAAAGGTTAGGGAATGAAAGTGATTGTTTGAAGATTTCACCATTAAGACGCATTCTGTGGATTAATAGGGGGATCTATTCTCCAGGGTTAGCAAGTCAACAATTTCATAAAAATTAAATTTACATGAAAATGTGGGAGGAAATGAATAACATTTCAATCTGTGTTGGCAGCAGGTCAGAAAGCCACATCCCATGGAATTTGGAACTCTGCTTTACACTGACTTTTATTGTGACCTTTTTTCCAGCTCTCATTTTAGTGACCGGCTGAAGTCTTCTCTGTGAGCCAGTTGGTTGCTTTGTAGTTTCAGTTCCACATTTTAGGAAGGTGTGCCCCTGAGATGATTTGTAAATATCATGCCTCATGTGACTTGTCCTTTATTGAATGCTGTGAAGTTTGATTGCTTTCCGAGTGGTGACAGATTTTTTTCTAATTAATTGTTTCTGTATTAAGGAGTTGGACACAGTGTCAGAATCATCTTGTTTGCTGATGTTCAGAGTGTCCCTTAACAACTACTTGGAGAAAAATTAGGAAGGTAATAATCTTCTATAATAAAAGAGAAACATGCAAATGTGACTGTTACCACCAGCCAGTCAGAGCGGCTGTATGCAAATTAACCCAGCCAAGATGGAGGCCAACAGCCAATCAGAGCGGCTGTATGCAAATTAACCCAGCCAAGATGGAGGCCAACAGCCACGGAACTAGAGCAAATCAAAGGGTTCTGTTGCAACTGCCTGCCTATGCTGGCAGTTGGAAGTGGCACCAGGGCACCAGGGCACCAGGAAGTGGGAA